>JAWWLT010000169.1:61819990-61847377 GCA_035040995.1 Premnoplex brunnescens
AGCCTTGGGGCCGTGCCCACTGCCCTGGGGAGCCTGGTCAGTGCCCACCACCCTCTGGGGGAAGAACCTTTCCCTGATATCCAACCTAAACCTGCCATGGCACATCTCCAGTCTTTCCCTGGGTGCTGTCCCTGGTCACCAGAAAGAAGAAACAAAGCCCATTTCAAGTGTTGACTCAGCGAAGTGGCTGATCCCTGATCCAGCTTTGCCATGCCAGACACACTAATCAATGTAATTGTCCTGTTGGAGCGAGTCCAGAGGAGGCCACCAAGGTGATCAGAGGAATGGAGCACCTGCCCTGTGAGGAAAGGCTGGGAGAACTGGGATAGCTCAGCCTGGAAAAGAGAAGACTCTGAGGTGACCTAGCTGCGGCCTTCCAGGACCTGAAGGGAGCTACAAGAAAGGTGGAGAGGGACTATTTACAAGGGCCTGGAATGGCAGGATCCAGCTCATTTCCCCACTCTGGTTTAGCCTCTTCCTCCTACAATATCCACTTACAGAAGGGTTTGTCAGCTCCTGTGGTGGTAAATAGGACAGCACTGGTCTCCAGGACTGACAAACTCAACCCTGCTGGGGCAGGGCAAGAGGTTTTACTGAAAGAAAGGATTTTTTTCCTCATTTTTTAACATTTCACCGCAGCACAGGAGCTCTGGAGGTCAAGAGCCGAGAGACACACACAGAGGACTGTGCTGCTCAGCTGTTGAAAGGGCCAGATGGACTTTTTGGGTCAGGATGTCCCTAGAAGGTGATCGTTGGAAGTTGGGAGGATGCACCTGGATAAGGCATGTCCAAAAGTCACCTTACTCCTGGTGCAGATCCAGGATCTCTGCTCTGAAGCTCACTGGGGAGAGCTGGGCTGACCCCATGTGGTCACAGCCTTGTTTGGCACGGTTTTGGTTTTCAAAGGCCTTGACTTTTCCACATTCACTAAGGCATAATGTAGAATCCACCCCACATCCATAAAACCTTTCCAATAAAACAGGCACCGTGGAGGGAGTTGAGCTGAACCTCTGTCATTCCTCACGCAGTGGAAACGTGTCCACATTCCCAGTTTCCCTGCTCAACCAGCCAAAGTAGTGCAGCATAATGTTCATTTTTTTACCCTGGATGGGGCATTCCCAGCCCTCTTGATCCCCCAAAACCAAGGAAATAACCACAGAAGGGACAGGAGGGGAAACTCACACCCGGCTTGTGCCTTTGCCTTGCAGGGAGAGGTTAAATGTTGCTGTGATTTCCTTGGCTCCAGCCTGGGAGTTTCGCCCCCAGATTTTGGGTGTGCCTGAGCCCAGGGAGGTTGGTGTGCGTGTCATCTGGTCACTCCGGGCCTGAAAAAGTCAAAAATAAGGAATGTTGATTGTTTCCACGCTTACAGAGTGATTCACTGCCAGGGTGAAATGAGGGGGGAGATGGATGGAAAAGGAAAATCATGTCTCAGAAGCGTTTTGTGTCATTATTGCGCTCACCAGTGGTGCTGCCCCGAGCTACACACACTCACTGACCTCAGTTATTCCTAAAACAGTCTCTTGAGACGGGGTTTTTTACTGAAAAGGAAGAAAATCCCTCACTCACGATCCCTGTGGGCCCTGGAGGACGGACAAGGCCCGTCCCAGCACAGGTCCTGCCCAAGGGGAGCAATGGAGCCTCCAAAAACAACCCAAAACGGAGACGGAAATTATCAAAGCAAGGGCCTGGAGAGACAGGACACAGGGAATGGCTTCCCACTGCCAAAGGGCAGGGAGAGATGGGATATTGGGAAGGAATTGGTGGGTGGGAGGGTGGGCAGGCCCTGGCACAGGGTGCCCAGAGAAGCTGGGGCTGCCCCTGGATCCCTGGAAGTGTCCAAGGCCAGGTTGGATGGAGCCTGGAGCACCCTGGCCTGGTGGGAGGTGTGTGTCCCTGCCCATGGCAGGGGGTGGAGCTGGATGATCTCTTGAGGTCTCTTCCAACCCAAACCCTGAGGCGGGGCGAGGCAGGAGCTCAGGCCCTGGCACCCTCGCTGGGCTCGCCGGGGGCAGGGGCGAGCCCAGGGGTGTTTCTGTGAGGGTGAAAAGGTTCCTCATGCCGGGTTACAGAACCCCGTCACAGCAACCCCTGCCCGGGCCGCCATCTTGGCCCGGCCCTGAGGGAGGGGCGGGGCCTACCCGAGGACGGGGGCGTGGTTTGTGCGTGACGTTAAAGGGGCGTGGCCGCCAGGAGGTCGTGCGGCCGGTGGGCGTGGTCAGCTGGCGCTGATTGGCTGCTGTTTGGCCGCGGTCGGGGGTGATTGGCTGCGGTTTGACCGCGGTCGGCGGTGATTGGCTGCGCGCGTTGCGGAGGGGGGCGGGCGCGCGCGCGCGCCGGGCTCCGGCGGAGCCACGCCCACTCCCCCCCCCCGTGCCACGTCCGTGAGACGCGTGCGGAGGGACCGGAGGGAGCGGTGAGTGAGGGAACCTGAGGGGATCCTGTGGGACTGAGGGGTTAGTGAGGGGTTCTGAGGGGGTCCTGTGGGACTGAGGGGTTACTGAGGGGATCCTATGGGAGTAAGGGGTTCTGAGGAGATCCTGTGGGTGTGAGGGGTTAGTGAGGGGTTCCTGTGTGACTGAGGGGTTAGTGAGGGGGTCCTGTGGGACTGAGGGGTTAGTGAAGGGTTCTGAGGGGATCCTGTGGGAGTGAGGGGTTACTGAGGGGATCCTGTGGGACTGAGGGGTTACTGAGGGGTTCTGAGGGGTTTTGAGGGGGTCCTGTGGGACTGAGGGGTTACTGAGGGGTTCTGAGGGGATTCTGTGGGACTGAGGGGTTAGTGAAGGGTTCTGAGGGGATCCTGTGGGACTGAGGGGTTAGTGAGGGGTTACTAAGGGGATCCTGTGGGACTGAGGGGTTAGTGAGGGGTTACTGAGGGGATCCTGTGGGACTGAGGGGTTAGTGAGGGGTTAATGAGGGGTTCTGAGGGGTGAGTGAGGGGATCCTGTGTGAACTGAGGGGACCCTGTGGGGAGAGGAGAACCTATGTGAAGTGAGGGAACCCCTCTGTGGGACCGTGTGGACAGAGGGGGTGAGGGGACCGTATGGGAACTAAGGGGACCTCCCTGAGGGGACTCTATGGGGAAAGAGGGTGTGAGACCCCCCCTCAAGGGGATGTGTCTGAGGGGTGGGGGGTAAGAGAATCCCCCAAAAGGCTGCGTGAGAGGTGAGGGAGTGAGGGGACACCCCCAAGGGGCCATGTATGAGGTCAGGGTTAGGGTTAACCAGCCCTCTGAGGGGTTGGTTATGTGTTGGGGTCCTGCTTAACTTGAAGTGAGCTGTGGGGACCCCCTGAGGGGCTATGTGTGAGGTGAGGGGACCCCCATGAGGAGCTGGTTGTGTGTTGGGGTCTTGCTTCACCTGAGGGGAGCTGTGGGAACCCCCTGCGGGGCCACAGGTTGTGGAGTATCTGGTGGCTCTGTCACCCTGTGCCCCAAACCTGGGGGACTGGCAGAGATATGGCTGAGCACCCCCTTCCTCTCCCTCCCTATCCCACTCCCAACATACCTGGGGATCCTGGGATGTTGCAGAGAGACTTCAGCTGTGCACCAGGACAACCCAAAGGCCAGAGCTCTTCTTCCTCACCATACATTAATCCTTTTTTTAACTGGCATTAATCTAAGTCATAGTCTTGCCTTCAAACAAGGTGTGAAGCTTTAAACTTTGTCCTGCTCCAGCTGTGCCAGAAGCAGTTTGGAAAATAGCAGTTTGTCACTAATTGCTCTAAGAGCATCACAAATTTTATTTCCTCCATGTGCTTTTCCACTGCTGCCTGAGCCTGGTGTGCTGTAGCCCTGAGCTGGAGTTCGTGAGGTTGGTTTTATTCTGTACAGGGCACTGTTTGGATGTTGGTGTGGACACTCGGGAATGCTAGGAAGGCTTTGTAAGGGGCCAGAGGAACAGCAACATTGGAAGAGTTGAGCTCTAGGAACAGAGATATCTGTGGAAATGTTTTTCTCTGCCTTGTATCTTTCCCACTGTTTCATTTTGAAAATCCATTTTGGATGAGAATTTGTGTTGCTGTTTAATTGCTATAACAGCTTTTTTTTCCTTTACTTTTATATGCAAAACTAAGACAAGAGCAGGGATTTAAAGGCTGGTGTTTACCAGCAGGTGGCATAGAAAAGAGATTTTGTGTTGGTTTTTTATTTTAAGAAGGTTTTTTTCACTTTGCCTTTTGAGGCTCCTGTGTCGCAGTTATGCTTGATAGGGAGCACCCTCTGCACTTTCTCTGGGCAGCTTAACAGGGATGTGAGGTGTCTTGTTGTAAAAAGTGCCATCCCAAATACATTTTTCTTCCTGGTGTTGATTTGGCCTGTCCACTGGTGTGTGACTGCTGTAGCACTTAGGGTGCAGCTGAGGAAATTTGAGGAGAAGTTCCCATGAGCTCTGCTTATACCAGAACCTCAACCAAGTATTCACAGGTGACCAAATAAGAACTATTTTCCTGTATCATGGAATCCTAAACTGGTTTGGGTTGTAAGGCATCTTAAAGACCACCTCATTTCACCCCCTGCCATGGGCAGGGACACCTTTCACTATCCCAGGTTGTTCCAAGCCCCGTCCAACCCGGCCTTGAACGCAATAAGGAAAATATATCCCTTTGCTTCCCCTTGCTCTGAGTAAAGCCCCATCCCCAGGTCTATTTAATCATTACCAGGTGCCACCATCACCTTGTTTCCCCTGTTAGTGGATACTGCAGGGCTGTGCTCAGCAGCTGGGCCAGTGCTGGGCTCTGTAAACGCACAGAGCAAACAGCACAGCCTGGGAAAGGCAGTTTGGGTGGAACTGTGGCATCACCTGCATTCTCAGCTCTGGGATGGGGTGCCTCGTGCCCCAGAGGATAAATATTTATGGGATGGCACTGCTTGGAAAAAGTGCATTATTCCTCCTGCTTGTTTTAAATGGAACAAGAATGCAAATGGTCTTTAAACAGAATGTTGGGAGGTTTCTTGGGAGTGATGCCTTCCCCTTGAGGGGGCTGCAGAGGTTAAATATCCTACTCAGTGTCTTATCTAGTGGTTTTTTCCAAGATAAACACCAAAGCACCGCGTGTGCACTCGATGACGTGTGTGCTGTCAGTGTGCTCTTTGTTTATCCAGCGGTCTCGCTGGGTGAAGGTTGAGGAGCTTCACTTGCACATAAAACAAACAGCAGTTTATTCACCTTTCCTTTCAGCCCTGAGGAACATCCCAGGGTGTGCCACAACCCTGGCAAACAGCTACTTTGGAGATGGAAGCAAACCCAAATGTTCCTTCCCACTGTGTTCCAGATCACCTGTTGCAGCCATGATGCCGGTTGCCCCCGTGATGCTGGATGACACGCCCATGTTTGATCCAAGGATTCTGCATGAACTTGACTGGAGTGAGAACACCACGACGTTTTCTCCTGCTATTTCTCCACTGGATCCAGGGGATGGGCTGGTTCTGAGACCACTTTGCACAGCTGATTTAAATCGAGGTAGAATCCTGTTTAATCCTCACTGGAGGCTGAATCCATAATGTGTGTTTGTGTGTGAGCTCTCAGTGGATTGGGATTGCTTGTTCTCCCTGAGTTGGATTGTTTTTATCAGTGAGCAATTCTGTGGAATCACAGGACATCCTGAGTTGGAAGGGACCCACAAGGATCATTGAGTCCAACTCCTGGTTGTGCACAGGACACCCCACAATCCCATCATGTGCCTTGAGAGCCTTGTTCAAATGCTCTTGGAGCTCTGGCAGGTTTGGGGCTGTGACCACTTCCCTGAATTTGAGCACTTGACACTGTGGGTTGGTGCTGTGTTAGGTGACCCTCAAAATTGTCTTTACTGTTTTAATCTTCAAGTCAGACATTCCAAATAATCCACAACTACTTCTTCCCTGCAGCTTTAGAGAGGGAGCACAGCTGTTCATACTGCTCTCTTTAATACCAAACCAATGTGAACCAGCATCTGGGTGCACGAATTCTCCTTCAGATCTGTAATTTGGATAAAAAGGTGGTTTTGGACACACAGCTGAATATCACATAATTTCAGGCTTCTCCTTTTCTTGCACCTTCTGCACTCAAACTGCAGTTTGCTCCAGTGCTTCAGCTGATCCTTCAGCATTGCCCAGGGTGGGAGCTTGGTGGCATTGTAACTCTCCAAACAGCAGTGTCAGGTTGTTCCATGCAATTCAGAGCTAAATGTGTGTGACTGTGTCTCACTGAGGGTTGTTTGTTTGCCCCTCTTTTCCAACAGGCTTTTTTAAGGTTCTGGGTCAGCTGACGGAAACCGGAGTTGCGAGCCCGGAGCAGTTTATCAGTGAGTATATCATTATTCCTTGGCATTTCCCTCGAGGTTTTTGGGAACCAGGGGATACTGATGCTGACAGCAGAGCTGCCTGGCTGTGAGGCTCCCGACTGCCTGATGCCAGAGGGAGTGATTAGTTCGGCTCCCCTGAGGCAGCCCTTGGCACTCACTGCTGGATCCAGTAGCAGCTATCCCTGAGGGCTCCTTGGCTGGGATAGGCCTAAATTGTGATTCTGCATTTGAGACCGAGCTTTAGATATCTGTCAGAAGGTAAGATGGATTATTTGGGGTGAATTTGGGTTGTTCCAAGCCCTGTCTAACCTGGCCTTGGACACTTCCAGGGATCCAAGGGCAGCCCCAGCTTCTCTGGGCACCCTGTGCCAGGGCCTGCCCACCCTCCTAGCTGGCAATTCCTTCCCAATATCCCATCCAGCCCTGCTCTCTGGCAGTGGGAAGCCATTCCCTGTGTCCTGTCCCTCCATCCCTTGTCCAAAGCGTCTCTTACAGCCCACTTTATATCCTTTTTAGATCCCACTCCTTGGCTGGGCAGGCAGTGTGGAAGCAGCCCATGGATGCAGAGAATCACAGCATCTAGGCCAAGCCCACCACTGACCCGTGTCCCCACGTGCCAGATCTGCATGTCTTTTATATCCTTCCAGGAATGGGGACTCTACCACTGTCCTGGGCAGCTGTGCCAGGGCTGGACAACCCTTTCCATGAAGAAATTCTTCCCCTTGAAGGTGGGCAGACCCTGGCACACATTGCCCGGAGAAGCTGTGGCTGCCCCTGCATCCCTGGAAGTGTCCAAGGCCAGGTTGGATGGGGCTTGGAGCACCCTGGTCTGGTGGAAGTTGCCCCTGCCCGTGGCAGGGGGTGGGACTGGATGATCTTTAAGGTCCAAACCAGTCTGGGATTCTGTTAATGCCCATCTGCAGAGACACTGGGGAAGGGAGGATCTCTGGGCAGCTGAGGAAAAGGAATTTCTTTTAATTTCTCCTTTTTCCTTGGTTAGTCTCACTCCTTGGCTTTCTGGTTCTGGGATCTTGGGAGCATCTTCCTTGTGATCCCCACAGTAATGTGCAGTCAGAATCTGCTGCAAGTGTCAGACTTCTCTGCAGTTTAATCTGAGACTAAACTGACTGTCCCACTCTGTGCTCCCCCAGAAACCTTTGAGCACATGAAGAGATCAGGAGATTACTATGTTACAGTCGTGGAAGACACAAACCTCGGACAGATCGTTGCCACAGCAACACTGGTTGTAGAGCATAAATTCACTCACTCCTGTGCCAAGGTAAGTCCTGTCACTGCAGCTGTGAAGAGAGGAGAAAATCCTGGCCCTGACTCTGGGCATGCTGCTTTCATGGTGTTAGTGACAGCTTCAAGTTGTGCCAGGGATGGTTTAGGTTGGATATCAGGGAAAATTTCCTCCTGGAAAGGGTTGTCCAGCCGTGGCAAAGCTGCCCAGGGCAGTGGTGGAGTCACCATTCCTGGAGGGATCTAAAAGCCATGTGGATGTGGCACCTGGTGGCCTTGGCAGTGCTGGGGGAATGGTTGGACTCCATGGTCTTAGAGGGCTTTTCCAACCTTGAAAATGGAAATATTGTAAAAATACATTTTTTTAAAATAGCAAGCATTTTCTGCATTTTAAAAATACCTGCCATCCTTGGGTGCTCAGCTAATAGTAAAAGGAAACTTTGTCCTTTCCTAAGGAAAAACTGCAATTGGAGGTCTGTCCTGTTCTCCCTCCCCAAAAAGCAAGTGACCTTCTGCACAGGTCAGAGGTGGCTCTGATGGAATAGGTGGCTGAGGATCTCCCTGGTGGGAATTCCAGCCAGACTGAAAACTGGGAGCTGGAGAGGGAATTCCAAGCCTAACCCTTGCCTGTGTTTCCACAGAGAGGAAGGATAGAAGACGTGGTGGTCAGCGGGGAGTGCAGGGGGAAGCAGCTTGGCAAACTGTGAGTATTTCCCCTCCTTTTCCATTCAGCACCAAGCACTTTCAGCTTCCTGCAGGGTGAATCCACCCTGCCAGGCACCTGGGAAGAATTCAGCCAGCAGGTATCACCAGCTGGGAATAAAATGATCCACTGGAAAATGCAGAGTGCTGTCAGACCTCCGTGTTTTCACTCTGATAATTTAACTAATGACACGTCCACTGACCCAGCATTTGACTGTGGGTTTCCTGTCTTCCCCAGATTAATATCCACCCTCACCTTGCTAAGTAAGAGACTGAACTGTTACAAAATCACGCTGGAATGTCTGCCCAAAAATGTGGATTTCTACAAGAAGTTTGGCTATTTGGTATCTGAAGAAAACTACATGTTTCAACGGTTCTTTGATTAAGGACTTCAGGTGGTAGAGACTTTTAGGTGGAGGAGCTTGTGCTACAAACATTCTCTTTGTGGAAAATATATATAGTTTATTGCTGCAAATATAATGATCCCTATAAATAATGAACATCAGATGTGTAAATCCTGGGAAAAAGACAAATTTATGAGGTTTTAGAAGGGTCCTCTGGGTTAGGAAAGGAACTTAGAACTAATTTTTACTACTGTTGAGTCGAGGTGAGGCTTTTCTGTTCTAGCTGAGTTACAAAGGACTCGTTAAAGGGATGGTTTTTAACCAAAGGTATATATTTTTATCTCAAATTTTTTCTTGCATTGTATTTTTCTAAAGGTTTGTGCTTCTTTTCTCGGTGGCCAAAGGACAGCCCGTGGGATTGTCCTGCTGGCTGTGCTGATGAAGGGTGGCAAAGCTTGGGAAGGGGTGAGGCTTCTCTTATGCAGAATGACTGACACAGAACGAGCCTTTGTTCTGTTCTTTCCATGACACCTCATGGAAGTGCTGTTGGAAGTTTTAGAGGCACTATTTTCCAAGGCTGGATTTGTTACTGTTTGTGCAGGTATGGGAGAATCCTTGTGGGCTCTGTTGAATTCCCAGTCTAAAGATGGATGTGTGCTTCTCACTGCAGGGCTCCTGCACTTTAGCTGATAACTTGGTTTTCAGGATAATTAATTGTTTTCTGACACAGAAAACCCAAATGTGGTTTGTGACAGGGCAGAGGTAACTGGGAAGCTGGACTGTCTGATGGAATATACCCCATCTGCAGTGGGGCTCAGGCCAGTAATCCATGGAAAGGGGGTTGGGATTGGCAGATTCAGCTTCACCTGAGAGAGCTGGAGTTGTGTAGCCAGAAGGGAAGGCTCCAGGGAGACCCTGAGAGCTCCTCCCAGTGCCTAAAGGGGCTCCAGGAGAGCTGGAGAGGGACTGGGGACAAGGCATGGAGGGACAGGACACAGGGAATGCCTTCCCAGTGCCAGAGGGCAGGGATAGATGGGATATTGGGAAGGAATTGTTGGCTGGGAGGGTGGGCAGGCCCTGGCACAGGGTGCCCAGAGAAGCTGTGGCTGTCCCTGGATCCCTGGAAGTGTCCAAGGCCAGGTTGGACGGGGCTTGGAGCAACCTGGTCTAGTGGAAGGTGTCCCTGCCCATGGCAGGGGGTGGACAAGATGGGCTTTATTGAACCCAAATCGTTCTGTGATCCTGTGAACACACCTGGCCCCCTCCTGCTGTCCTGGAGCTCCTGGGCCCAGCTGGGCTCTGCTTGTGCCGGTACGGATTTAGACCTGCAGCATCCCGCTCCCCGGGGCTTGTCGCTGCCTGGGAGCTTCCCTCTTGCTCTGAGGGTGGACAAATGATTTTAGCACTTTTGCCAGCAGTGGCAAACAAATAATGTACAAAGCCCTGGTTTCAACAGTGGTGGTGTGTGTGGAGAGTGACAAATGCCACATCCATGAATAGGGCATTATAAACCCCTGGGGCTCGTACGGAACAGCCCGTGTTGTTCGTGGGCCGTGCACAGTGTCCCCCTTTGTGCTGTGGAGAGCAGCTCTACACCGTGCTGGGGGCTCTGCTTGATGTTCCTGAGGGTTCTCCACTCCATACAGTGTCTCCTTGGTGATGTCTGGTTTATTTATTGATTATTTTTTTAAGAGATATCTTTGTTTAAGCTGAATAAATGAAAACTGTCAACTGTATCGGGACTGTTTTTCATAGCGTGTGCCTGTTTCGCTTGCCCTAGACTGTCTTGAGATTCCACATGGATTTCTCTCCAGGGCTTTTCCCAACTCTGTTCCACTGCTAAATAGCCCTGACTCCGAACTGACTGCATAAACAGCTCCTGCCTTCTGCTGGCCTGAGTGACTGAGGTGGATTTTCTTGCCTTTCACATTTTTAATTAATTCTGAACTCGCGCTAATTTGAAGTGGATTAGTTGAATTCCATGATATCTACACCATCTAAATAGCTCGAGGCCCTCATTAAGAGTTAATGAGAAGATTAGTAGGAGTGAGGAGCAGGTGCTTGTGGCCCCGGCTCAGATCATTGTAAAGCAAATGAATCGGGTTGAAAGCTGGGGTTTGTGGCTTTGTCCCAAAGCCTCTGCGGGCACCACCCGGCTCAGCTTTGAAGAGCTCTTTGTTATGTCCCCGGGGTGACATTCCCACCCCTCTGGAAGCAGCAGCTGGAGAGCTGAGGCTGCCCGGGCTGGGGACTCAAAGAGGGGCCACTGCGGGCTCAGGTGTGGCTTGAAACACCACCAGTCACAGGTGTGTGTTTGAAACTGTCCCAGGAACAGGGGAAATGCCACAGATTAAACATTTAACAGCCACAGGAGGGGGGATGAAAATAGATTGGCCACTTTCCTAAACTGCAAAAGCCACATTAATTTATTTACTATATATGATACATATATATAAAATCGACCCTGACCTCCTTGAGGCAAACACCCAACCATATATATACATATGTATATATATGTGTGTGTATATGTCTTCCCAGTGGGAAGCTCTTTGTAGGACCACAGAGGTATTTGGATACCTATATATTATATATATAAATACACAGATATCTATACATATATATTGAAAAAAATTGCTTTTTATGTCCGAGACCCCCCCGAGTGGTTTGGGTTGGAAAGGACCTTGAAGACCCTCCCATCCCACCCCCTCCATGGGCAGGGACACCTCCCCCTATCCCAGATTGCTCCAAGCCCAGTTCAACCTGGCCTAGAACACTTTTTTTTGGTCAGAAATCAACCCTAGCAAGTCCCAGCTTCTCCAGAGGTTTAATGTTACCTCCTCCCTGGGATTTAATTTCTTGGTTAATAGCTCTCCCTCCATGAGGAAATCTTCAGCTCCTTCCCTCTGCTTCCCCTAAGCTGCAAAAAAAGGGAACTTTAGCACCTTGACAGAGCTGTGGATCCCCAAAGATTTGGGTGCTGCAGTTTTGTGTCTGAACCCGAGGGAGGTGAAATAAAAAATAACAATTCACCATCTGCCACTCTTTCAAATCCACAGTGGAGGACCTTCCTGCCAATTCCAAAAGCAAACACTGAAATACCTACTGGCAGTTCAGCTCCAGGAGACAGACATCAGGAAGCTTTAAATAAAAGGCTTAATAATAGAGATGAAGGAAAATTAATCTCTGAATCCCTGAGGATGTGACAGGCAGACAGATCAGAGTGACTGTAAAAAGCATCAGGATGTGGTAACAGCATGAAAAAACCTGGATTGGTGGAAAATCCTTAGTCATGAAGTAGTGACAGACTCTCCCCAGGAGAGACCAGCACATGGACCAGCCTGCTGAGATGAATCAGAGCCTTCCATCTGTTCATGCCTCCCCTTCCCCCGGGACCCAAAATAGACAGGGAGGGGATGGTTCCCACCCCTCTTCCAGCAGAGTCTGAGCTGTGCAGCCATGTGGGAGCCTCGTGGAGGAACAGCCCAGAATGTGTTTCCCAACAGCCCCAGAAGAATTCCTTTATGGAGAGTCACTTCATAGAACTTACCAAACCCTCTACAACTGCAAAACCAGCCCTGCACACCGGGCCTGGGGCTGAACACTGACACAGGGCAGTGCTCCAGGAGAGAAGTCACTTCCTTTTCTCCAGCTGAAGGTTTCCCAACTCCAGCATTGTGCTTTTTCTTTCAGATTTCTTCTCCCCTGAAGGATTTATGCAGCTCCCTCACTGCTGGAGGTGGCAGAGCAGAGCAGCAGGGACAGGAAAGTGCTGCTGAGCACTTGGTGCAGCACTCCAGGACCTTCACATGCCATGGGAGCAGAGGTTCTTGGGCTGGAAAACCTCACCCCGTGTCCTGGCTCAGCTAAACAGCCCTGATGTTTCCTCACTGTCCTGATGTTTCCTCCTCAGGTGTCACCCACATCTGTTCCAGAGCAGCTCTGATCCAGGCAGGGATTTTCAAACCAGGTTTAACTACCCTGACAGAGGGACCATCCCTCAGCAGACCTTCCCAGGACCGCAGAGTCAGGGAAAAGAGACTCCCACAGTACCAAACAACTGCACTGTTTCATTCCTGCCTTCAACTCCACACAAATCCTGTGCCCTCAGGGAATGCCCCCAGCACAGCCTGCCCATTCTGAGGTGTCAGAGGGCATCCCCATCCCCACAGAGCCACCTCCAAGTGCCCTGATCCCCCAGCCCTGAGCCCACCTGCTCCATGTCAAAGCTCAGAATTCCCAAACACAAGTTTTTCTCAGAGCCTCGTGAAGTGCCTCCTTCCCCACAGTGCTCCCAAGGAGCCATCATTCCATTCCTGGCTTTTATGCAACAGGCATTGGGAAATAAAGCAGATGCAGAGCTGGGGCTGTGCTTTCACAACCTCTGTGCTGCTGGGACAGCACAACAGTTAAAGCTGCACAAACCACCCCAACAATTCCCAATTTGGAAATTCAAAGCACCAGAAGTGTTTCCTTAATTGACTCCAAAGTTTTACAAGACCTGAGGTGAATCCTGTAAGTTTTGATCCCTTTATGGGCTGTGCTTTGGGTCTCAGTTTTCAAACAACAACCCGATTTTTACCTCAAACAATGCAATTATTGTCTTACAACAGCAACTACTCCTTCACGACTCAACCTCAACACTTGTTCAACTTGAATTAACCCCTAACTCATTTAAGAAGCAGCTTTTTCATGCTGGCTGAAGGAATTCAGCCTTGATGTGTGTCAAACTGGCTGCCCTCTGTACTGACACATGATTATTTTATTAAGTGATGAGTACCCTGTTAAACTTCCACTTGCATAAAACAGTGGGATTTTCAGAACAGTCTTTTGCCTTCAGCTGGTCCCAGAGTGTCAGTCTCAAAATAATTCAGTATACAATGAGGTTAAACACTGCTTGGCTCACTGCACAGTGCAGTTCCTAGGGCACACTCCTGCCACGAGATATATTGAGAACAAGGTGAGTTTTAGCAAACTTTTTCTTTACTAAAGTCTCTTGTTATAAATTACACAAATAACTTTATAAACAAATCCCCCCCCGCTTGCATTTTGTTTAAAGTAATAACTTTATATCATACAAATAAAGAAATTTCAAGTATGAAAAGTGCATTATTGCAATAATACCTCTTTGCAAGTCCAAAAATCTTGGTTTTAGAATAAAACTGTAAAGTGTAAAAAAGGAGTAAAACAATCAGTGCCATCTATTCATTCAAGAAGTCCAACATCTTAAAAATGATGCTTAGTGTGTTGCAGAGGCAGATTTACATCTGAAAGCAACATGTAATTGAAAAGAAGCAATGTGTGTTCATTGTTTTGCATTATTAACTCTTTTCTTTTTTGTTTTTTTTCCCCTAGTTTTCTTCACCTTTCTTGGCAGGAATTCAGAATACAAACAGTGCTTGTCCTCAGCTCTCATCCATTCTGTGCTGCTGCCACTTGCATGGTTCCAAGTTCTTCATCCTCCTCGTGCATCCTCTTTAAACTTCCTGCAAAGGGGAAGAGGCAAGTTCAGCCCCAGGAGAACAGAATATTTCAGCACTGAATGTTGAAGTTTGAGCTCAGCTCGCACAACAACTGCAGCCAGCCCATTCCCAGGAGTTTATTATGCTCCCAAAAGTTTACTCAGGGGGTGCAAAAATCACCTCCCACACAATAAGAGGGGCTTCTCACCTGTACTCCCAGGTGGAACTGAGAGGGATCTCTCCAGCTGCAGTGGTGACATCATCTGGATGGTTAATTTTGCTAGATAGATGGCTTCATATTCCTGAAATAGGGCAAGAATGCATATTGCAATTAATTGGGCATAATGCTTTGTGAGGAGGAGGAGGACAAAGAGAGTTCACCAGGGTGCACTGGAGGGTATCTTATAATAAGGCACAGATTTTGGAGGAGGAGAACCCTTTGTTGCTTTGACATGAATGACAGAAAGCATCAAGGAGACAGAGCTAAGGAAAACTTCAAGGATGACTTTAAAAAATGGCTTTAAGGAAGACACTCCATCCTCACCTTGCTGCCAGCCCTCAGGAACAGCAGAGACACTCAAATCTCTGTCAGCACAGTTTGCCCACCAGACTCTTGGAATATGACAGAGCAACCTCAGGGTTCTGCTGTTTGCTGCCTCACACTTGTGAATCAGCTCACCCCTGAGTGCCAGTGTCAAACAGCATCACTCACGTGCCACAATATTCACCTGGCAGCTCCCTGAGCCACCAACAAAGAGATTTGAGGCTCTCAATCACTGCACAAACCAGGGGGTTTATTTCTCCTCCATTCCTGGAATTGCTCTGTCCAAAGCTTCAGCCTCCAGGAACTGGGATATCCACTCATCTTCCTGCCAAGCCCTGCTACAGCTCCTGACATTTAGTTAAGTCTAAGCAGAAATGTCTGTCTGGCAAGAAGATGATTCATTAAATGGCTTTGGAGTTATGAGCAGAAAAAAACCAGTCACCTGAAGTTGATGGACAAATCCAGCATTAGGATTAATACAGAATCTTCTTTCTTGGACATAAGTAAATGCATCCCTTAAAAAGAGAAGGAGAGAGAAAACACTGCTGTGGAAATCAGACCATACAAAAGTTTGTGGTTGGAGTTCTCAGGAACTGCAGAACCTCTCCAGAGAGCTGGTTTCACAACTGGAAATGTTTGGACAAAGCAGGAAGCAGGAGGTGGAAGATACTGTTTGCCCACTCCAGTCCTCAGCTGGATTTCCTGTTCAACACAGTGCTCAGAACAACCCTGGGGCCTCTCCCACGGTTTTATATCCAGGGATGTAGGCTGATGTCCCAATTCTTTAGCAGCAGGGACCTCCTGCTTTAAAAAAAAGGGGATTTAAACACACCTGCAGTGAAGTGAAATGGAATAATCAGCCCCTTGTGAAGTCTTGACTCTTCAGCGACTGAGGCTGAGTGAATACACAACTATTTGTGTTCCCTCCCAAGGGATTATTCACTTACACCCCTTGAATTCAAGCACAAATAGCTGCTCTTACCTGTATTTCACCCCAAATGTCTCCATTATGTATGCAATAACTAAGGCAGCACTGAAAAGAAAGAGACAAAAATGAGTAAAATACATTTCCATTGTTTAAAAACACTCACAGCAGGACAGGGAGTTTCCTACCTTCTAGAAATCCCTGCGTTTCCATGGACAAGAACTTTTCCTGAGAAGGGAAAAAAACACCAAAACCACTCAACCACAGTTGTATAAACTGAAGAAAATTCTTGGAAATGTAGTTTTTTTCCTTGTTATGGAGAACTAGGAAACAGCAAGAACATCCTAAGGATAACAGGTGTGTCTTAGGTCACTCTAGATTGCCAACTGTGCTCTGTCCTGGGATGCAGGAACAGGAATTCCTGCTCTTCCAGGGATTCTGAGGGACAGAATCTGCTCTCCAGGACCACGAGGCAGATTTAAGGTCCTACATTAGAGAAGAGACATGAAAACCTCACGCACAGAACATGTTTAAAGTGGAAAAAAAACCCCAAACCCCAGATATACAAAGAGGTCCATTTTCCAGCAGAGGCAAAAGGAAGGAACATTTTGCTTTGAACTTGTGTCAAATAGTTCCAACCCGTAATAAACCCCCAAATTTAAGTAAATCTCCTACTTAAGAGCCTCTAACCACTAAGTTAGTTTGAAAGCTTTAACAACATCTTAGTCAATGAGGGAAGGATGTTAATATGATTTTACCTCCACTTTGTAAACTTCCATCGATAAATTCTTTAGTCTAAAAAGAAAAAAAATTACAGAAGTCACACTTCCACATTATTTTAAGTGCAAGGAGCAGCAACATCTAAATTTGGTGGAATTTCTGTACCACTCTTTCTATTCAGTGACGGGAATGCACCTGTTCATACAGGATTAGACATCACCCAGCTGGACATTTGTATTCCTTGTGTCCTTTTAACTCTCCATAAAATTACCAGTGAAAAACTAGCGTGAAGCCACTTGTTTTGCTGGTGGAAGAAGGAACAAAATGCTTTTGCTGTGCTGCAAACTAACCTAAAATACCCAAACCCACGGCCCAAACGTTGGGGTTTATTCTGTTTCCAAACATCAGCTGTCACTGGCACTGTTTAACAACAAGGTCCTTTTTAATTCCTCTGCAGTAACATGTTTCAGGAGGCTGCAAAACCCAGTTTCCCGCCCCCAGCTACTGTTTGAATTAGGTTTAGGATTTGATACAAGAGATGTAAATACTCTTGGGGCTCAAAATACAAGTTTCCCACAGGTCAAGGGCCCCCAGAATTCCCCCATGACCCCATTTCTTTGTTTTGAGGCCAGTCTTTTCTTCTTTTATTCCTTTTTTTCTGAGACCATAACAAGGCACTGCTATCACAACTCTGCCTCTGTGTCCACACTTGTGAAAAGGAATTAATGACACTTATTAAAGTGTCAATAAGGACATCATCTAAGAGCTGGCAGCACTTCCAGGTGCTTCAGGCTGGGTATCCCAGATTTCAATTGGTGTCTGATAGTTCAGAAAACTCTTCCTGGGCAACCCCATTCCCAATGCACCCCCAAATCAACACTCACCATAGGGAAAAATCGGATTATATTCTCCACTGGATTATCTGCAATATCCAAGACTAAATACCTGCAACGAGAACAGCTGCCATGAGCACACAACAACACTGAGTTGCTACTACTAGTGGGACAACTTCCCCCCTCCAGGAGGGTCCCAGCACTTCTCTCTCACCTTTGCTTCCTGCTCTGAGCTCCAGAAATCCTACAAACTAAGGAAAACTCTGGAGCTGTCACTGTGAGGAAGGAAGGGAGGAACCTTCTCCCTGATAGAACCACCTTTCAAACCCAACAACTGAGCCTGAGGTTATTGCAAACTCACGGATAATTCTCCTTTCGGGCTGCTCTGGAGTGCAGCAGGATGAACAACCTTCATGGGTTGGATTTAAATGTGCTTTTCAAGCACATTTTCCAAATGGTTTTGACAAAGTGGAAATATTTGGAAAGAACACACACACACAGAGAAAGGAATCTGGGGGGTTTCTCACCTAAATAACTGCTGGAAGTTTGGTTTAATGAAATTTGCTTCGATGTTTTGCCGTATGCATATGACATGGGTTATTCCATGTTTCTGAAGGATAGGTAGCTGTGGGGAGAGAAAAATAATATCCTTTAAAAAATCACAGATCCATCTCTTACCCAGTCATAAAAAGGAAGGGCTGTCCTTAATTAATATATCTAGTTAATAACCATGTATATAAAATAAGGATATAATATAGATACACTTAACTATAGGCAATAGGGGTATATCATGTCCTAAAGGAAAATCAGAGCTGGTTTTGTAGAATTTAGTGTGAAAATTGCCTTGCAAAAAGAAAAAGCATTCCTAACAATATGCCAGAAGGAACAGGCATTAGGGGAGGCAATCCATCAGTGGACTTGTTTGTCTCTGCCCACCCTTCCCTTTGCCTGAAATTGCAAGTCCCTGCACGGTGTTGGAATTTTCAGCCAGCATTGGATTCTTGCTGGAATGAGACCATGAAAATAAGATCATTTAAAGCATGAGAAATTTGCAGAGCCAAACTGTGCCTTAGCAGTGCTTGACCTTATTGAAGATTCAATTTGCCTTGTTTTGCTGTGTGAGTTCCCAGCTCTGATTTGTCTTGCAACATTTGAGCAAAGGAAATAAATTGCCTGATCTCAAACAGTTTAAATGTTCAAAGAATTGTATTCAATTTTAACTATAAGACTTAATTTTAATACAAACAGCTCAGACCATCCCATATCCTTTCTGCTCTGGGATCTTCCATGGTCCACTTGAGGACTGCACCCAAATTTACCCCTCTGTAGACACACCAGAAAACATCTCCCCAGCAACAAACCCAATCACCACAGCAAAGCTTCTCTGGGACAGAATATTCTGAAAAATCATACCTTGCTTTTCATAGCTGAAGAATATGGGCCTAAAAATAAGCCAGGTAAAATTTCCTAGGAGGAAGAACAGACATTTAATACCGACTCAGAATGTTTTCAAATAACACATTTCACTCCCCTCAGAGCACGGCCATGGAAACAAGTCCTTTACATTTTAGGGAGAGATGCGTTACCAAGTGTCATTCAGAACAGGACAAGGGAAAAAATGGGTTTGGCAGGATGAAAGAAACATGATCTTAGTGCAGGAGATCTTGTTTTGGAACTGGAACCAAGCCCTTTATTTGGACCAAGTTCCAGGTTGATGACGGCATCTTCCCCAGCCCCAGATCAAGTGAAGGGAACTCGAACTTGGGATATAATCCTGCCTTGGAATTCATTCCAAATTGCTCACATGGAAAGGGAGGCACATGTGGAAATTCTTCTCCCTCTGTCCTAGTAGTGGAAAAATATCAGATTTTAACCCTTTATCTCCCCACCAATAAAGACATGTAGGTGTGGAGATCTCATATTGTGCAAAGATTTGGCTGATACGTGGTGGGAAAACTAGGAAGATTTTAATTGGCCATCCTCCTGGAGAACAATTCCAAGCAAATTTAAGTAGCAAGCAAAGCTCTGATGCATTTTTAGTAATCACCTAGAAACATTCAGAAAGACCAAAGTGTAGTATTTGGGGCATTCTGAAAAAAAAAAAAAAGGACCAAATTAATTTATTTTTCAGTACTTGCACGGAGATCCAGGCACCTCTGCATTCCAAAGCTGGCAAATCCTCCCATTAATTAACCCAACAATTCTGCCTCCCATGGTGCTGCCTGACACTTCTCCTGTAAGGACTGATTTTGATACCAGCTCTTTTTTCCCCCCCCCTCGCTGAATGCTCCCCTTTTTTTCCCCCAAATGGTAAGTGTCATACCTGCATCTCTCTCCTCATGGGATAGGTCCAATCCTTAAAAAAGAAAATAAAAACTAATTACATATACACAAAATATCCAGGCAGAGATCTGTACATGAGGAAGATAAAAAGAAAAAAGCTTTAGAACATTCTGCATTAGTCACAGAAGCAAAACGAATTCCTTTGCCTGGTACATTCCTGCAGCCACTGGAAAAACAGAAGATAATAAGCAGAGCAGGTAACTCCCTTAAAACCCACACTGCTCCACCTAATAATGCACCCCAACTGCCTTCAGTGGGAATATCCAGGATTCAGCTTGAACAATTCCACCAATGTGTGTTCTGGCCATTAAAGGGGAGCTCCACTTTCTCCATCCCACAGTGGCACAGGAAGGATCCTGACACTGACACAACCAACACAAATCCTGCCTGTTGGTCCATTCTCAGCACCACAAAATCCCAGATCCTCAACTCTGTGAGGGTTCACCCCCCATTTCCCAGCTCTTCCCAATCCATCAGAATGCCCAGAGCAAATGCCAGGATTAACATTCCCATCTTTTGCTCCATTTTAGCACTGCCAAAGAACAGAAAAGTGCTCAGGAGGACTCTGTTCCTGCTTTCCCTTCCCTCTGTTCCTGCTTTCCTCTATTCTTTGACCCTCACATCCAAAGGAGTTGTAGCTGAGATCCCAGTTACCATCAGGAGCTGGAAAAAAAAGAGGGAATAGTCCCACAAATCCAATAACTGAATACCTTTATCTACAGAACTTTGCTGTTTGATTCACACACATCAGCAGCCAAGAGAAAACTTTCCCTCTGTTATATTCCAGCATCCTCAAAACCATGGGAAAGTTAATCCCTCAATATTCCAGCTGGGAAGTGAGGTCAGGATTACACCAGGAAAGATCCCTTAAACCTGAGCACCTCCACTTGTACCAGGAGCATTGATTTTCCATTAAACCTCTTTTTAGTGACACAATAAAAATCCAGCGCTTCCCTCAGACACCCCCCCCAATGCACAGGGAGGATTTTCTAGCTCTTGGTAGAGGAATTAGAAAGGATTTTAGTATCAGTAAAGTTAGTCTGGAAAATACTTGGATTGAATCTGGGACAGCTTTTCTGAGAAAGCAAACGAACATTAAGCCACTCGGAGCGATCCTTTGGATACCACCTAAAGTGGTGGCACAAACAGGGAAATAAAATGCACTGAAATGAGCTTTTCTGAAGACACAGAAATAGCTAAATTACTTCTGCATGTTCCAGCTGGAATAATAAAAGCCCCTGGAAGTAGGAAAGTAAAAACGCTGTGACAAAAGAGGATGTTTTCAAGACTGTATCCTTTGAAGGTTGACCCGAGAGTGTTTTGTATAACCCTGTTGTCTCGTTGCATAGACAAAAGCATCACTCACTCCTCAAAAAGCAAAAAAAACCACCCCATTTTTGTCCAAAAACAAAAGCAACACTAAGAGCAATAAACACTGAGAAGCTTAAGCTGCACTTCAGGAATATACAAGCACTTAAGTGGGTTTATTACTCTGTCTGTGGAATTAAAAAGTCTTAATCTGGAGCGTAATGAAAACACAAATTCATCACTGCTTTGGCTGAGGGGACTTCACAACACACTGCAAATATTCCTCTCAAACGCTTCAGAAGCAGGAATTTGTTCATCCCACCAGCTGCAAACTCTGCAAAATAAGTAGGTAAGAACTGAGTCCAAAGGGACCCAAACCCAAAGACAGCACAGATGTTCTGAACAAGATGAAAAAGATGTCAGGACAGGCCCCAGAAATTGTCTTTGGTGTTCTTCAAGAACCCAAAAAGATACAGTTTCAAATGTATCTGAAAGATGGTGTGTAAAGAAAATATTTAATCTGTGGCAAGTCCACAAACTACTGAGAGAGTGATTGTGGTGATTGCTGACAGCCCTTCAAGGCTTTTAAAACCAACAATGCAAGATTATTCAAATGCTATGCAAAATTATGTAAGAAACCCAACCTATTAATGGAGAGTGAACCCAAGCAGAGGTTTCATTTTAAGGAATTCATTCAGCCACCCTGTTTTCCACACTGTCTGACAAACAGCAGCTGAAAGTTTCCCTTTTTAGCAGGCCAAATGCAAGGATTTTGCAAAGGAAACAAGGGATGATGCCAGAGGTGGAGGGAGGACCAGCATTCCTTGGTGCTAAGGATTTGGGATGTTCTCCAGAACAAGTGGTAACTCGCTGGAAGGCAAATTCATCAATACTTGCAAGACACGAAAGGGAAGGAATGCAAAAATAACCCCCACAATTCCAAAGTTTTACAGAGGAGCCACTCACCTCTGACTTATCTCCCCAGATTCACTGATGGCCAAGTGCAAGAGGTGCCTCAGCTGAATTTATCTGCTGTGATTTGTGTTTGCACAAATGAACTGCCAGGGACCCTCTAAAGCTCTTCAGCCCCTGTGCCAGAATGGAGGGGTTGGCAAGAGAAAAGGGAATAAAACACATCCCAAAGCCTTCCCTTCCCCATCCAAAGCCAATCTCCAGTTGAAATAAACTGCAGATATCGATTCACAGGTAACACTTGTCCACTCCAAAGAGCTTCTTGGTATCCAATATCCAAAACTGCAACAGGAGTGGCTGTGCCAGAGTTATTTTGTCCATATTTTGCCACAGCTACACCTGCTTTTCCTTGGAACAATATAAACACCAAAAAAAAAGACACCTTATAATGGCACATGGACTTTTTCCTGAAAGAGTGACCTTGGTGAGGACTTGAAGTTAAAAATGCATAATGTGGGGTTTATATTGTTTAACAGCCCTGCCACTGAGCTCTCCACAAAGGCAAAGACTGGGGGTTTTGAACACAGCACACAACATCCCTCATGCAGTCTGCATGTGCCTCTCCAGAAGGAATGCAGTGACATGGATACACGTGACAGGGCTTAACTGGTCCTAACCGAGAGTTTAAGTCTGCAGAGCAGTCTAATTTTCCCACATAAAAGGCACATCCCTGTCTGCCTTTGTCAAAGCTGAGCTTTGGCTGAAAGGCAGTCCCAGCCTGCCCTTGCCTTAGGATGGTTAAACTCCTGTGCTGCCTTATAATTGGGAGAGCCTGCAAACCACAGACTGCTCCAGAGGAAGGGAGAAGCTCTCAAAGGTGCTGAAAAACACACCAGGAAAATAAATCCCATCAGCAGTTGAAGGAGAATGACATTAGGAAATACCTTCTCTTGATTTTCACCGCTGCCTCTCACCTTCTCAGCATCACCCAGCCCCTGAAGGACTCTCCCTCTTCCCAGACCATCACTCAAATCCTTTGGAAAGCTGCACACACTGAAACCTTCCTGGCCACTCCAGGTGACCCTTTCCCAACACTCAGCCAGCCCTTTGGTTGTTGATTTATAGCATCACTTCCCTCCCCACCCACATTTCTCTTCCCATCACAATCCATCACAGCCAGGCCTTGGGCACGACTGACACCTCAGAAACCCAGGGCTGTCAGAATCCTCCTGCCTGAATTTGTTTCCCTGTCTGGTGGAACATTCACAGGAGCTGTAACACTCCGAGTGTCTCCTCCAAACCTGCTACGACGTTGTGAAGAGGAAGCTGCAGAAACTGTTACGGCAGCGACAGCCCCACACTCCGACCTGCTCCGATTCCTTCATCCATCCCGGACCAATCTTGGCTCTAACTTTGTGCTACCTCAAAAATTCAAATTACAGCCTGGCAGTGCCAAGGCAGAGCAGTCAGAGGGCACGGCTGTGTCAAAGGGCAGCACCACTATCACCCTCCCCAGCAGGATCCAGCTTGGACTGGGGAGGGGTCCTGAGCCCAAAGCTTTGTGCTGAATTCCCAGGGAGCCTTGAGTGTAATTCACGCAATGAAATAAGATCTTGGGCTTGAAGGAATTTTAGGCAGTGCTTAGAAAAACCCTCCCAGCTGATACAGCAAAACAGAAGGAGGGGAAGAGAGGATATTATCATTAAAAACCTACATAAAAATAAAACTAAATCAAGGCCTTTGTAAAATAGGAACAAACAGTGCCAAAAAACCCCTCGAAATGCTCAAGTAGTAATAGAACATATTCACTTGGCATCCTTTAAAAAGAAAGCAGATAAATTCAAAGAAGTACTGAAAACACACTCAAGAAAAATATTTGAGTGTTACTGAAACCTGTCACACCTCTCATTGAAGGGTGGAACTTCAGAGCCCCAAAATGAGCTGCAAACAAGAGTGAAATGAAAAGCTGTGTCTTCAGTTTCAAGTCATGCTTCCTGTTCTTGGACAGCTGCATTGATTTAAAAAACCTTTGAACCAAAAGATGGATTTTTTTATACATACAGAATTATTTCAGTTGGAGGGGACCTCCAACAATCCAACCAATGCAGGGCTATATATATATATATTTATTATTATTATTTTTCCAGGTAGAAATCCTGGTGCAAGGATATAAAATAAACAAAATTAAACCAAATTTCTTTGTTCCCTCGAGGTGTGGGCACGGCACTAACACAAGCAGAGGTTAAGAAAGGCTTGGAACTGCACTGCTATCCCCAAAGTGGCTGAAGGCTGGTTAAAGGGGCTGGATAAAGGGTGAGGTGACATTCCCACCCTTGCACAGCTGTTTAATCTAAAGGTCACCACACTCAGGAAACGATCCAGGGACTTAGGCAGTGTTTTACAGGGAATTCTGTGTATTTGTCAATGGGAAAGTCTCATCTTACAGAGATTCTGGCTATTGAAAACACAAAGGAATACAAAAGCAGGAAGGTGGAGAGGGACAACAACAGCAGGGGGGAATGACAGAGGAAGGAAGAAGGGGACAACAGGAAAAGTTCTTTTAGCAGAGGGGAAACACAAGCCATGAGAAAGGATAAAAGGTAAAACTAAAGTAGAAATGGAAAGCAGAAACAGAAAATAATTGTTATGTGCCTCGTTCTGGAGCACTGAACCCAAAGACACCTCTGCTTGCTCTTTGAACACCACCAGCACACAGGATCAACAGCACTGGCTTTCATCAGAGCACAAAGATAAATAAAAACCAAACAATAAACCAGAATTCTTCAGCTTACAGGAAGCACAAAGCCAAGTGCCAGGAGTGCCACACTCATTCAGATTATCAGGATTGTTTAGAATGCTCCAAGAATGCCCTTTCCGTGCCCCTCCTTTTTTAACTACGTGCTACACTAAGGCAGATAATTCTCTTTATAACCCTCATTTAGATAAAAAAACCCCAAATATCTTTAACTCCCCAGTCCTACATTGTGCCTGTGAATCCCTGAGCACTCCAAGAGGCTTCCCAGGGATCCAGGGCACAAGATAATCCCCACTGACAAACGGCTCCACTCCAGAGCACTTTTTGATACGTGCAAAGCAGTCTGAGAGTATCCCACAGAGCCTTGATCAAAATCTGCCCCCTGATTTACATCCCCCAGCACAACCCCAGCGTTTGCTCCCAATTTTTTGGGCTCTGCTACGTGGGAAGGTAAAATAATTCCAATGATACAGCTTCCTACTTATTCTGGAGAGTCTGCAGAGGAAGGGAATCGCTGAGTTTAAGGGGGTTAGTTGGGTTTCCTATCAAAAGTATGAGTAAAAATAAGAGTTTGATCAATTTGTTCCACCTTTACATGGACTACATCCTAGTTAAAAAAAGCAGTCAAAAATACATCACCATCTCAGACTAAATATAGCTGTCAAAAATGTAAATGTCTTTAAAAAAAAAAACCCCAAGTGCTAAAGAGAGCTCAGCTTTTATGCATAATAAAAAGGGAAATATGGCTGCTTAGTCAACAAGCTGCTAATTTAATTACAAAACCCATGGAGAGTCCTAAAAACATCCTAAATACATCACAAATATGAGTTTGCTCAGCCTGCTTGCGAGCAAATATGCTAATTTTTTAACAAAGAAATAAACTGGGAATTGCTGATGTGCTCCCATTATATGTACCCTAGTTCTTTTTTTGTTCCAAATGTAAGGGGAAAATAATTTCCATGAAATTCCTTACATTATTCCAGTCCTTACTGACCATCTTAAGATGTCTCAGTACTAAAAAGCCAACGTGCATGAACTGTTATTAATCTGACTCTCTTTTAACAGGTTTTTAGCCACACTTGGTTATACTAGGGGGAAAAAAAACCAACCCACAGCACTTTTAAGTTTAAGAAAGTTTGAGATCTTATCTTGGAAAATGTGCCGATTTTAGAAAAAGATATAAAAATCTAAGCTTAGAAGTGTTCCCATGCCACATGTGATCACCATTACTCACAAAACTTTGACATATTCACTATCACCAGCCTGTAGAAGAACACACAGTTTGCAGACATTCCTGGTATACCCCAGAAAAGCTTGGCAAGAATGATGAGTTTGGGGTTTTGGGGCATTTCCCAAGCTCCAAAAAGCACCAACAGGCAAGTGGCTTAAATATCCATCACTCTGTAACACCACGTATGGATTAGGGACAGGACAAACAACATCCAGGCTGGAAAACTGACCTATTTATCCAGAGCACATCCCTGCAGCGTGTCTGGGTCAATCCAGGCTGCTGTCACCCCCCAACACTTTTCCAAGCGCCAGGAGAGAGTGTGATGCTGTGCAAATCACCCCAGTGATTTGGCTTTCGTTTTCATCGTTATTATTTAAGCTGTCACAGGGCTACAAGTGTCAGCAGGGAGGAGGGGGCTCACTTAAACAGGTGACAAAGTTGCACTGAGTGGTGAGTAGCAGAAAGTCAAGCAGGGATTCCCGGTGTTCTCCCTTCTCCCCTTCCCCAAGACCTGGAAATCAAATCTGCCAAGCCAGCACTCAGCCACTCACCACCAACCTCCTGAACCAATATCAGGGATTAGTGCTCATTAAAGGGCCTCCTCCCTGCAGTGCCCTGGAGATAATCTCCAGCTTTCCATGGAAAGCTGCATTTTGTGGGCAGAATCACTTTAGTTTCCTCCGTTTGCTCTTCCAAAGCATTGATTGGGCTGAAGTCTCCGCACTTTGCTTTTAACAAGTTGACTCCGTAAGAACTTTGATGTTCTCCACTGGCTTTACCTTTTCCCCAAATACTCCAACCACATATTAACTTACATTTAGATGTTGTCATTTATTTACGTGATCTTGTATTTAGATCAAGCCTGACACAAAAGAAACGTGCTGAAAAGGAATGAACTTATGGGTTTTAAAAACATTCTTTGAAACTCTTCACTGCGTCAAGTTCTAACACACCATACATCGTATTATTGAGAGACAGGCCATGAAAAAAAGCAAAAAAAAGAAAAGCTCCTTTGAAGGGCCCTGTATTATAATCTCAGTTAAGAGTCGTTAGACTGGCAGTGACCTCAGTTCTTACTTTTATTTTAGTCACACACACCTCTTTAGCCATTCTACATACAAACACTCAAGAAGAAGAGCCACCCAGGCTAACGTAGTTAACCATTCTCAGACATAACTGTGGGTAACACCATTGGTTCCTCCAGAGAGAAAACACATTTAAAAACAAACTATAAACCTCACGGGTTGGCAGATGATTTGTGTTGAGATAACAAAGCGATTCCAACTCTGTGAAAGCAATCGGGATGACTCCTAAACTTGAAATCCTGACAACAAAAGAGAGTCACTTTGATACTTCAGGTAACTCATTGCCACAACACCACCGAACTACCTTGTTAAAACAGAAATAAATGCTGATGTTTACGGAACACACAGCGACCTGCAGATGCCTGGAGAGCTCAGACACTCCGAAGGCTGTGACATTTCGCATTAAATATTTGAGGGGACACACACAGCAACACCACCAGCGCCCAGGAGCTCGGCCAAGCTGGGAAACCAGACACCAGGGCACACCCCGTGCCACCTGTCCCGGCCAGCACAGGAGCCCTGGCCCTGCAGCACCCCAAAAACACCTCCCTGGGGCCCTGCGAGACCCCAAAAACACCTCCCTGGGGCCCTGCGAGACCCCAAAAACACCTCCCTGGGGCCCTGCGAGACCCCAAAAACACCTCCCTGGGGCCCTGCGAGACCCCAAAAACACCTCCCTGGGGCCCTGCGAGACCCCAAAAACAC
>JAWWLT010000169.1:61882584-61902060 GCA_035040995.1 Premnoplex brunnescens
GGAAAGGGTGGTCAGGCCTTGGAAGGGGCTGCCCAGGGAGGTTTGGAGTGCCCATCCCTGGAGGTGCCCAAGGAATGACTGGACATGGCACTCCATGCTCTGGGCTTGGGGACAAGGTGGGGTTTCATCACAGGCTGGACTCGATGATCTCAGAGGTCTTTTCTGGCCTCAATGAAAATGGTTAAAAGTTGAACCATTTATGAATAAATTTGGATCAGTGAAAGGGTTGTGACTCAGGAAAGTTTGGATCTCCCTGCCTGGGATCACATTTCACCACTGAACTTGTGCAGTGGGAGGAGTTGAACCTCAACTAAACCCACCCACCTCTTTGGGGTCTTTGGGGTTTTCTTTTCTCTCTCAGATACGTGGTCGGAGAAGAGGTGGGGCCCCAACGTCACCGAGTTCCAGCAGAGGTTTGATGAAGTTCTCACCAGAGGGGAAGGTCCCAGAAGGCTCAAGAACCTCTATTTTCTCTACCTGATTGAGCTGAGGGCCCTCTCCAAAGTGCTGCCCTTCTTTGAGCGCCCGGGTTTCCAGCTGTACACGGGGAATGAAAGTCAGGATGCAGAAATGAAACACCTGTTGCTGGAAGTTCTCCACCTGGCCAAGTAATTACACTTGGGACCTGGGGCCAGTGGCTCTGGAAGCCCTGGCATCTCTGAGTGGGTTTAACCTGTCCCTAGAAGGGCAGGTTGTGGGTTCCTTCCTGGAGTGATTTGTGCAGTGTAATCATAGACTCTTGGAATGGTTGGAGTTGGAAGGGACCTTTTAAAGGTCATTTAGTCCAACCCCCCTGCAGTGAACAGGGACATTGTACCAACCATGTAGTTTTGCTGGGAGAGCATTAATATCTCCATGCAAATTGCAAGATTTGGGTGATTAGTCCCACAGTTTAATTAGTCCCACAGTTTAATAGTCTCGGGTGCCTTTTGGATTGAGAAGAATTGAATTTAATAACTGCCTACGTGTCAGCCCTGAAATTGGCTCCCTGTGTGACTCATTTGTGGGACACCAGGCCTGGCTTTGTGTTTTTGGCTAGAAAAACATCCTAAACATGTTGGTAACAGAGTTTTGGGCTGTTGGAAGGAGTTTGGAGTAAGAAGGATACAAGATACCAGAATCAGGCAGAAAAGGAAGTCTCCTGTTGTGATCAGGGTTTGAATTTATCTTGTCACTCTCCTGTGTTTGTGTCTGTTAGAAAACAGACTGAAAATGCTTCAAACCCATCGAGCAATTGCTGGAAACATCTCCAAGATGAGATGCCAGCTGAGATGGAAAGATGTAATAGAATTCTAGGATGGTTTGGGTTAGAAATCATCTGATTCCAGCCCCTGCTGGGGTTGGATCTGAGATGAAAACACGTCTGGAGATGTCCAGTGGCTCACACCTCTGTTTTATCCACACACCTCACTGTGCAGCTGGTCTGCAGCCATCCAAACGTCCTGGGGAGAAATAAACCCCTCTCCATTCCCTTCCAGGTCTTTCCCGCTGCATTTCGATGAAAACTCCTTCTTTGCAGGGAATAAAAAGGAAGCTGCTAAACTAAAGGTAATTGGTGCCAAAGACCCCACTCCAGGAGGCTTTAACCCTGACTCTCAGCCCCACTGAAGTCCAGGATTAACTTGGATTAATGCAGGGATTAGTGCATAACCGTGTTCAACGTGAATGTCTTCTCCCCCAGGAGGAATTCAGGCTGCACTTTAAGAACATTTCCAAGATCATGGACTGTGTTGGCTGCTTCAAATGTCGGCTCTGGGGGAAGTTGCAGGTAAGCTCTGTCAGCAGAGTGTCTGGAAGCACCTGCTGGTTTGACTCACATGTGGAAGTGGTTTTTGGATACCCAGCTACAGCTCAGGGCTGCTTCATCCCTCACCTCTCCAAGCAGCAGGAAGCATGTGCTGATTCCAGCTTGTTGGACCCAGCAGCAGCTGGAAACTGGGATAACCTGCTGCTGCCCAGGAGAGGGGAGGGGATGCAGAGCCTCTGGGCTAAATGAAATCCTCTCGCTCTGTTCAGCTGATGTTGCAGAGATGGAGCATTAAAGTTAAGCTTTGAATCAGACCCGGGATGTCTCCCTGCTATTAAATGATCCCCTTTGATCCCTGCACAGACACAGGGCTTGGGAACAGCCCTGAAGATCCTCTTCTCGGAGAACCTCATAGAAAAGATACCCGAGAGTGGCCCTTCCTATGGATTCCAGCTGACCAGACAAGAAATTGTGGCCTTATTTAATGCCTTTGGCAGGTGAGTTTGAGGCTTTCTCCTCTACTGCTGCTGTGTCACCTCCCATTTCAGCTCTAACAGCAATTTTGGGGGTGACTCTTGCTTTTATCATACTGTCTCACGTACCAGATGTCGTTAACATGGACTGCAGCAGCTGGAAAAATTTCAAGCCACTTTATACTCTTATTTTTTCTGCAAGGAATTCCAGGAAGTATTTGTGTTAAGATACAAAGAGTTTGGTAATTTTTAAGGAACTGTGTGACTGTCCCTGGAGCACATTGTCCCAGACAAGGGCTGCTGTCCTTAGAGCTCTCCTTCCACCAGTTCATTCCCCAATCCACTTGCCATGACTGCATTTAACAGGAATCCATCAATCCAGCCCCTGTGGAGAGCTGGACGAGGAGGTTTTGGCAGAAAAGGAGGATAACGAGCCCTTCAGGAGGGGATTTTGGGCTGCCCTGGTTTTACATTAGCACTTCCTGGTGTTGACAGACCTGGAGTTTCTGGCAAACAATCTTGCCAGGAGAGTCGAGGACCTGCCTGTGCAGCTCGGAATATTCTGTTTCTTGATGTGTCCTTAATGGATTTGATCCCTGCTGAGCTCTGTAACATCCTGTTCCACTGGGATTCCCAGTGTTTGCTTTAAAAAGAGGCTGTGAAATTAGTGGAGGGCCTGGTTGTAACCAGAGCCTAATTTAGCTGGAATTCTAAATTCTCTCTTCCAGAGAGAAGCTGCTTGAAGCTTTGCTTGATACAGCTCCTTTCTCTCAGGCTTTAAATAATTCATCATGTGGCTGTTTGCTGTGACGTTTCCCTTTTGCTCTCCTCGCACACAGGGTTTCAACCAGCGTGAAAGAACTGGAAAACTTCAGGAATATCTTGCAAAACATGCGGTGAATTCAGTGGAGAAAGAGACGTTTATGGACAAACGCCATTGTTGCATCACACTCCAACTTCCACAGGGAAAAACCACTTGCTGGGCCTCCTGTTCCCAGCTGACTGTCACCTGCTGATGAGAGATTTTGTACAAGGGGGAAAAAAGCTATTTTTTTTGGTATAAAAGTGGGGACTATCTGTAAGTTTTATTTTATATATTGGAAGATCACTCGGAGTAACTCCTTGAAACGTTGCTGTGCTGTTTTGGTGGGGCAGAGCCATTGGTTTGCCTTCAGAAGAGCTGGAGGTGAGGCAAGAACTGTGCCATTGAATAAATTTGGGGGGGGAATTCTTTGTCTGCTCCGTGATTCCAACCAGCCCCTCGCTTACACTAAATTCCTTCTGCACAAAAACAAACTTCAAGGGATTGTAGGAGCTGCTGCTGTCCCAAGGTGAATTCCTTGGAAAACAGGCTGTTCCTCGTGGTCCTTGCTGCTCCCACTGAAGGCTTGGGAAGATGAACCAAGAAGCATCACGCTGGAGGAACCTCACTAATGATGTTTGGCACCTCATGGAGGAGAAGGGGGGCCCACCATCAGCTGCATCCAAGTATCCATGGGGCAGCAGCAGCTGCCAGGACCCCAATTCCAACCCCTTCCTGCCCCTCCCAGCCTGTGCCAAGTGGGTTTTGGCCTCTTTTGGGATCTGCTTCCTGGAGGATGGTATCCGGGCAGGGCTAAAACGGGCAAGGATGTGCTCCTTGGGGGTGGCACAGAATGGGGCACGGGGAATTGCTCCAAGGACAAGCAGTGGGGCAATGGGACAGGGCAGAGGGACCCTGCTGGGGTGGGCACAGCCCATGGATCACTTGCAGCTGTAAGGGGTGAGACTCCCTGTTCCTGCTTCCAGCTGGTTCCAGCAGGGATGGAGCCAGCTGGGATTACACCATCCAGTGCTGCAACAGGGGCAAAGGACATGCTGGGGTGGGGAGGTGCTGCTGGAAAACAGATCCCCCCGGCCTGGATCTCTGTGGCAGCCCCGTGTTTTCCATCCTGAGCTCCCAAAACGCTGGAAGGGCAGGAGGAGGCAGTGTGTGCTCCACTGGAGCCGCTGCTGTTTGCTGGGAGCTCAAGGCCACACAGATAAACCTGGGCAGGGAATAAGGGAAGCTCCCAGGAGGGAACTGAGCATTTCAGCTCCTCCACAGCCCTATCCTGCTGAGGCTGGGAGGATCCAGCTCCTGGGAAAGGACAAAGCACAGCCCATGGCCAGATGTGTCTCCTGACCAGCCCCAGGAGGTGGTTTGAGCACGTTGTACTTTGCAAGCTGGAGACACAGGGAATACAGAATTCTCCAGGTTGGAAGGGGCCCACAACGACCATCCAGTCCAACCCCTGGCCCTGCACAGACACCCCAACAATCCCAGAGGATCATCCAAACCCTGCTGGAGCTCTGGCAGCCTTGGGGCCGTGCCCACTGCCCTGGGGAGCCTGGTCAGTGCCCACCACCCTCTGGGGAAGGACCTTTCCCTGATATCCAACCTAACCCTCCCCTGGCACAGCTTCATGCTGTTCCCTCAGGACACAGCATCCCTCTGGGCTGCAGCCAGAGAAACATCAGAGCAGAAAGCCCCCTGTGACACCCCAAACTCATCCCTCAGAGCTCATCCAGCAGCAGCTTTACAAGCTCCCAGTCCTGTCTCAGCAGGGCGGTCAGATGTGCCAGGTCCTGGCAGGGCACAGGGGACCACAGGGCCACGCCTGGAGCTGGCTAGGTCACTCTGGTAGCAAACCCAGCATAGAAAGTCCTTTTTTTTTTTTTTTATTTTTATTTATTTCAACAGAGTAGTGCTTGGTTACAGTTTAGTGAAGAACAAATAGGTACATTCATTGGCCACAGCTCCCAGTGCAGCAGCAGCTGCTGCCCCGACTGCAAAGCCAAAACACTGTTAAACCATACCAAAAAAAAAAACCAACCCCAAAACAAACAAAAAAAACCCCCAAAACCCAAAAAAGAAAGTTTAATGAAAGGCAACTATGCATTAAAAAAGTCATTGTACTTCTCAGCTATAAATTACTTCAGTAAAACACGGGACCGGCCCCGGGAGGAGCGGCCGGTTCGGAAACCACCGGACAAAGGAGTAAAACCCAAACGCTTTGCCAGTCGCTCAGGGGTCCATCAGCAACGAGACTCACTGCCCCGACCTGCCATCCCAAACCCAGGAAGATCGTAGTGTGGGGGTGTGCTTCAGTGCAATAGGAACAATGAGCCTGTAGCCCTTGGATTTTGTATTTTTTTTTAATTTTTTTTTTTTAATTTAATTTTTTTTATTTATTTTGCACTACACTCCTTTCCCTCCGAAGAAAAACTTAAAGTGCTCCTAGTGCTTTGGAATTTAAGCAAGAACAGGGGCCACGAGCGTCACTTACTGTCTTTGGTGACTTATGGGAGCAGAAGGAAGGGGGACACGCCAGGCCCTTCATCAGCTTTGCCATAAGCCAAGCAGTGATTGAGATGGAGCGACCTGTTCCTGCCAGGAGACAGGTGAGCAGCCAGGGTGGAGCTCTGGGTCAGGTACTCGAGTGAGGGATGTGCTGAGAGGTGCCATCTTTGCCTTCTCCAAAAAGAAGCAGGACTTGGCTGCTCTTTTTTGGGGCAGCCAGAGTGAAGCAGGGGAGCAGGGAAGGGCCAGCACAGACCACGCACAGGGACAGGGTGTTCCCGTGGCACAAGTGACATCGAGCTCAGCACAAGCAACAGGGGAGGGGTGACCAGGCCATGCTGGTGAGGAGAGGCTGCCCCAGGGGGCTGGGGGGTCTCTCACACACAGCTCAGACACCGAGGCTGCCTCAGGGTCCCCCCAGCTCCCAGACCACTGCCCACCACACCACTCCCTGCCCAGGGTCAGCCAGGGGTTCGAGCAGCACGAGGCAGGTCAAGAGCAAGTGCCAGTGTGGGTTGGCACCAGTGGCCAAAGCAGCTCCCACTGGAGCAGTGCCTGCTTCGCTCATCCCCACAGCAGGCTCAGGGACAAGGCAGGAATAAAACCAAACCTCCTCTCCAAGAGCCCAGCCCAGATCAAACTTGGCTGCTTTGGTTAAAGAGAGACAGAGAAACCTCTCCCAGCCTGACCCAGCACTCACACCCTGTGTACTCCAGTGGGAGGGCTCCAGGCCCTGGAGGGCAGAGCAAGGATCCCTGTGGTTTCTGCCCCTTCCCTCTGCAACAGCACACTCCACGGGCAGCCAGACACCTCCTGCACCTCAGTGGGGACCCACCAGTTCACATTCACTTCAGGTTAAAACTCTTGGTTATCTGCTAAATGCAATTTAATACTGAGGGGGACGAGGGGACCCCACCGTGGGTGACGAGGAGGGGGAGCAGGACTGCTCTGAGCACCCCCCGGGTACAGCAGCCCTGGATTCACACACATTCCTGCACACACACTCCTGCTGAGCCAGCTCCAAGCTCCTCCTGAAGGGAAGAGCCAGCCCTCTCCCTCTGCCATCAGGCTGGTGGTCACAATGCCAGTAGGAAGAGACCTCCCCCTCTGCTCTGAGCCACAGGCCCGAGGGGACAGGTCAGCAGCCAGGTGGGATGAGGATCAGGAGTCAGAGAGAGACCCCCCTCAGCCCCGAGGCCTCACCCAGCCCTGCCAGGTAGGAATATGGCACAGTAAGCTTGAGCATCCAGTGCAGGAGGCCCTGCCTGGACAGAGCTCCCGCTCCCAGTGAGTCAGGATGCAGAGTACTTCATGGAACACGTCTTTGCAGGAAGACAGTGCCTCTCCCAGCTATGGATGTGCAATTAAAAGAGTAACTAGAACAGTCTCAGACCAAGCACGGCCTGAGCAAGATTTGTTCCTTCCAAGTGTGCAGATAAAAGTGCAAATACGCATTTGATGTTTCTTTTCTAGTGAGGAAGCTCTGGTGCATTTAGCTGCCAACATCTTGAAGACCAGACCAAGAAAAAGCTTCCAGAGAGTTCAGCTTCACTTTGCTACATGGTACCTTAAAGTCACAGTTCTCTTAACTCACTGCCCGCAGCCTTCGGCTCAGTCCCGCGCGCAGCTGCGGCAGGTCGTGGAATGTTTGTGTCATGAGTTAGATGCTTCAGGGGAGGAGGAGGAGGAAAAGAGAAAACCGGGTTACAATCCTATACATGAATGCCACTCTGGGAAGAGAAGGAGCCTCCTCAGTTCTGTGGGGCAGGGTATGAGCTGTGGTGGTTGGGCTCCGGGCCGCCGGCGGCGCAGAGCAAGGGCGCGCTGTCCGCGGCGGTCCCGCTGTCGTTCCCGGCCAGGGACCCGTAGTAGCCCGAGCACTGAGGGGTGGCCAAGCTGGAGGAGAGGCAGAAAAAAACAGATACGGGCTCTTAGAGGTGAATTAATTGGGCTCCTCCAGTGCTAGGAGGCTCCCAGCACTGATAAGGGTATCCAGGTCTGCAGGCAAAGTATCTCCAGGGGAGCCTGGCTGTGATGAAACAGGTACAAAGAGAAGAGCACTAAGCCCTTCAATGCTGGCCAAGAAGAGTCAGAACCTCTGAGCTCCCCACTACACCCCTGGGCAGCAAGGGAAATGAAAAGGAAGTGAAGTGTTCCAGGCCAGGATGGGACTTGGAGCAACCTGGTCTAGTGGAAGGTGTCCCTGCCCACAGCAGGGGTTTGGAATGAGATGGTCAGTAAGGTCCCTTCCAACCCAAAGCATTCCCTGATTCTGTGATGACAGGGTTGCCAGGTTTCCCTGTGCTGTTCAGCTGGGGATACCTGACTGTTCTCTCCTCCATCAGGGGTTCCTGCAGAGCTCTTCTCTGGCTCCCAGAGATCATCTTCCCTCCCAGGACTTCAGCACCTCTCACTTTCCAGCAGAGAAACCCCTCTGGAATCATTTCAGAGCCCTCTGCACTCCAGCTGAGGGAAGACCTTAGAAAGACCAGCCCCTGGATGAGGTCTGTCTGTAACCACTACTATTTCTACCTGTGGGCACCATCCACCCCTCAGGGCTGGTCGCTTTTGTCTAACAAAAACAGCTGCTTGTGAGCTGCAGGAGGAACAAACACTCAGCCAGAAGGCTCCCTGCCCCATCCAAGCTGCCTCTTCCACCAAATTTTTCCCTCAGGAGCTCTGTCCTTCCCCACAGGGCAGTGGGATGGCAGCACAACACTCACCCTCCTTCTCTGGCCCCGAGCCGTGACAGGTCATCGTCGCTGTCGTAGCGCCTCGGATTGTCAAAGAAATAGGCTCTGGAGCTGTAACTGTGGCTGTTCACCATCCCTGCTGGAGTCTGCCAACGAGAAAGGAGTCAGGCCAGAAGCAGAATGCACCTGACAGTCACCTGGGGCTCCTCCTTGCACTGGGGTCCTTGCTCACACCTACCAGGTTCTGGCTCAGCCTCTGTGCCCGGAAGAACAGCACCACGAAGGTCGTTGGCACCAGCTCCCAGAGGAAAAGGACCACTCCAAACACCACATATTCCTCACTGCTCACTTCCACGTGCACCTGTAGAACACAAGTCACAGGGGTGTGTATAATGCCAAAAGCTGGAACTGAGAATGCAGAGAAACCCTTTGGAATGGAAGGCAGGAGTCCCTCAAGCAGCACAGTGGCTGCTGCTGCTGCTGGTTTTGCTGGGCTGGGTCTGCCCATGTGCCACCAGGGCACTGTGAGCTCGTTCCCCATACCAGTGACTCTCCCTCACACACAGCCACGCCTGATTAAGCATTGCTTTTCTGCTCTAGTTGACTTGGCCCTCCTCTCCCTCAAAAGAAGAGTTGCCAGGCTAAAAGGGAAGAGCACAACGGGGAATCCTTCCTGAAGGAGTGGCTGCATAGGGGAAGACTCGGGTTTGCTGGGTGGAGGGAGCAAGCAGGGCTTCTGGAGGCAGAAATCCAGCTTGTCTGGGGGTTCAGCTACCCAGACACTCCCCTCTTCAGCCCCTTTTCACCCCCACAGGACAAGCAGTGACTGTATTTCACTTTCCTGACTCTGGACTGGGGGTCACAGACACTCACCTTGTCTGAAAGGTTGTCCCAGCCATAGTTAAAAGGACCAGGAACACTGTCTGGAGATATGGCCACAGCTACCAGGTTATAGCAAGCCCTTGATGAATAGAGAAGAGCCACTACAGATCCCACAAGAATAGCCTGGCAGACAGATGTTCCCTGGAACAGGAAGAAATAACAGTTTTAATACAGAACTGTGATTTTTCTTTTCCCCTTCCCTTAAATGCACGAGAAGCTGCACAGGCAGGAACGACCCAGAACACTTGTATGTTGTTGCTAAAATATTCAGAGCTGGTTAAGAGCTTTCTCATGTGATGAGTTCATTCCAGGAACAGATCCACACAGCCGGTGCCACCTGGGAGCAGGGAAGATCTGAGGCACAGCAGTGTCACTGTCAGGATCTTATCAGTCAGCTTCATGCTGGTGGCCCAGGGAGATGCTAATCCACTTGCTGCCTTCCCATGGGAACCTCCACAAGGCCAACAACAACCACTAGGAAAATCAACTTGCTGCTTCTCTGCAGCAGAGATGTTCACCCAGCCCATTCACGTGCAGCAGCTCAGCACCTCTGACATCACACACAGTGTTTGCCTGGGAAAGAAGCCTAAATATTTGGGGTGGGCAGAAAGATCCAGAGCCTGAGCCCTAGTACCTGAATGGAGCAGACAGGAAAGATGGAGACTATTTACAAGAGCCTGGGAAGGAATTCCTGGATGGAAGGGCAGTGAGGCCCTGGCACAGGCTGCCCCATCCCTGGAAGTGTCCAAGGCCAGGCTGGACAGGACTTGGAGCAACCTGGGCTGGTGGAAGGTGTTCCTGCCCATGGCAGCGGGTGGGACTGGATGATCTTTAAGGTCCCTTCCAACCCAAACCATTCTGGGATTCTATGACAAACCAGGCTCTGCTAAATACACCCGTGGAGCCCTTAATAGCTACTGGGAGGCACCAAATCAGTGAGTGGGCAGATAAACACGTGCCAGCAGCTCACTTGCCTTTGTGTTTAAACTGGGAATCTGCTGGGGAAGCTCATCTCACTGACCTGCTGCACATCCCAGCTAGGCTGTGCCAGCTCTGTTTTCCTGGCTTTGGAGCTCAAGGCAGCATCTTGAAAGAGTCAGCACAAAAGTGCTGCTAAACAGAATGACCCCACTGAAGCCCATCCTGCTCTGTCACTCTCAGCTGAGCCCTTGATGTGCAGGCCAGCACAAGAAAAGGCTGGTGAAGCAAATCTCCAGCTCACAAAGACCACAAGATAGGATCTGGCTGCAGTCCAGCCTCCTTCCCATGGCTCCAGCCTTTCACCTTCAGTGGAGGAGGCAGAACCTCCAGCCTTGCTGGATGGCTTTGAGTCAGCAGGTTCACAGCTGGAGTTCAGGAGGCAGGACAACCTTTTCAGGCATTTGTGTAGCACTTCTCCTTATCCCCATCCTTCTTGTGCAGCTCCTTCACACAGGAAATCAGGGGATGCCCCCAAGGCAGAGACCTGGAGCAGACAGCCAGGCTGAGTATCCAACTGGAGACCTTCCCTGGAGAAGACTGTACAAGAGCACGGCCCCATGGGCAGCCTCAGGCATGGAAGCAGAGGAAGTTCCCGTGCTGGGTGAACTTGGCAAGTTAATCAGTGTCCAGAGCTGGTCAGAGCTGGACACCAGGCTCAGGCAGGCAGGGATGTGAGCAGGTTCTCTGCTTAGATGGCTCCTGTCTCACTGCAGCTGCACCTTATGGTTCACACATCCTGGATTCTGGGAAACCATGGATGCTCTTGGCTCCTTAAGGAGCCAGACATCTCCTGCAGAAAGCCTCAGCTTCAACTTGGACTTGGCTATGCTCAGGTTTTTCCTGTGGATGTTTCCAGGCTCATCAGGAACCTGCTGTCTGCCCTTCCCAACAGACCAGGTCCACAGCCTGGAATCCCTGCCTTTGACAGGGGTGATGTGGCTTCCCAGAGGAAGAGGAGGCAGCTCAAGTGCACACTTCTTTGCAGCTCCTGCCACACTGCTGGTGGCTCACCCACTCTCCCACCTGTTGGAAAAGAGCTGTGTGTGTACAGACCCTCACCTGTCCAGCCTTGGGGCAGGACTTACAGCAGCTTCTCCTCCCCTTCCAGCATGCTTATCTCATCCAGGACATCTCATCCTGTCCAGACAGAGCCCAGCTAAAATGGACTGCTGGGGGGGATCCCTTTTGCTAAGAATGGTTGTGCACCTGCCACAGGTAACAATATGCTGCAAGTTTTACTGTCCTTAGTGATAATACTGCAAAATCTGCATCTGCTGCTCTTAGAGAACCCTAAAACCCCAGGCAAACCCCAAATTTTCTAAGCCTGAGAAGCACAAGCAGCTCATAAATCTTCCAAAGCTGCAGACAAGGTATTCCCCTAAAACAAGCAGGGCAGATCATTCCCACAGCAGGAACATGCACTTTCTGGAGGGAGGAATCCAAGAGCTGCCACCTCTTCTGGAAGGAATATTTGAGCTAGAGCAGCTCAGGTGCCACCAGGCCCACCCAGACCCAGCTGACAACCCGACTGATGGCTGTGCAGTCCCAGGGGAAGCCCCCAAAGCATTTCCCTACCTTGGACTCGAGGTAGACATTGGCTGAAGACATCTTTCCCAGCTTGCACATGCAGCCAGCCAGCGAGATGGCACAGAGGATGAAGAGGCTGTCGTTGACGAGGGCGCGGGCCAGGACCGTCCACCTCAGCTGGTTCTCCGGGACCTCGCCGTGGATCAACATTGCACAAGTCAAATTCACAACTAGGAAGAGGAGGCTGGTGAAGATGGAGCCCAGATACAGCAGGACCCTGGAGAGGTGGTGAGAGAGAAAAAGGGAGTTCTGAGTGAGACAAGCCCAGGCTTATTCTGCACCACCCTCCTGCCTCATCAGAGCCTCCCAGCACAGCCACTGCTCTGCCTGCTGGGAAGACCAGGCATTCCAGCAAGTTTCAAGCCTGCAGAGTGTTTGTTGGAGCTGCTCTCAGAACACATGAGCAGCGTAAGCAGTCATGAGTTACAAGACTCATCTTCTGACAGTCAGGTTCTTATCTTGCAGATTTTAAGTGTTGCTCCAGCTCTGCATTAACTCCAGTCAATAAGCCATGAGTCATCACAACCACTGCAACTTCTTTACTGAAAGCCACTGGAGCTTGCATTTCCCAGTGGGGGTTTCCCTGGCAATGGTTAGGAAGCACCTGGGCTGCACGAACGTGGGTCTCACCTATTTCTCAAGCTTTATTCTGCAGATCTTTCCTGGAGTGGGACAGCTCAAAATGACCTTGAGAGTTCATCTAGTTTGTTACTGGCATGCTTGAGCTTCCTGGGCACCCTTGAACCTCCCAGTGCTGCCCCAAAGCACAACACTGATCCCCTGTCAGAGCACAGGTATGGAATTAGCTCCTTTCAGCCTTTGGGGTCTGGACCTCCCATTCCCAGCCCTGCAGTGAGTTCGCCTCAAGCCACGAAGGTCAGAACAGAATCACTTACTTGTACTTGTTGAATTCAGCTGCACATTTCACTTTGAATATGACCTGGAGGAAAGATTTGCACAGTGTTACTTCACATGACCTACAGTTTCCTTTAAGCTTAGTCAAGAGATAAACAGGGGGGGCAGAATCCAGTTGGACACCTCCAAGGACTCCAGACTACTTATTAGCACCAAGTCTTGAACTGGGCCCAAAAGACTGGTACTTTTTTACTTGCAAGAGCCCAACCCAGGTATAGGTGCCCATAACATCCCATATGTGACAAGGACTTGAACACCAGCCCTTAAAGACTTCAAGAAAAGCAGGGAGTTTAGCACTTGAAATTCTTCAAAAATACATCTCCTTTGCCCAGTGTTCTGGGTTGCTTATTTTAGGACCTCAACCACACTCGATTTCCACATTAGAGAAGGCTGCTTGAGCTGCTCTGCTTCAGCAAGACAAATAGCTGATCTAAAATAGCCCTCTGGTACTGGATCATGGGCCTGCAGGCTGCAAAAAGCACTTGGAACTCACAGTTCCTCCATCCTGATGATGTTTGTAGGACAAATACACCTGAGAAGTAGCTCTGAGATGGTGGGAATTCCTCCAGAGGGGAAAGATTGAAACATACAGGGGCAAGACTTGAGCCTAAGGAATTAGGGACAGTTCAGGAAGGTGTTGACACTCCCAAGTCCGAGCTCAGATGTGAGTTCCTGCTGCAAGGGGACAGGGAACCAGCGCTCACATTGGTCAGGAAAAGAGGGGTTGTGTCCTGTGAAAAATGCAGCTTCAGGTGCAGACCCCACCAGGAAGGACCCCAGAGCTGGGGTCACAGTCAGCCACAGGCACAGCTCATGTCCTGACCACACTCTTTAAAGGAACTTGGGAAGGGGAAGAGGGACATCCAGACAGATCCAGCACACTTGTGGGATCAGTACACAGTTGTGGAGGGTTCACTTCTTCTCCCTTTCCTTGTGAGCTCCCAGACTGTGGTGGCTGCACTGAAGGATCCCCCATTCCCTACAAGACACCCTTAGTCAGCTTTTTTCCTGATGGGATTCCTTGGCTCCTGCTTTCCAGACAGCACTGAGGTAGAAATGACACACAGGCTTCAGGAATCAGGCTCCTGCCAAGAGGATTTCCAGAGACACTTCAGGATTTGAGGTTGTCTGATCCCCTGTAGTAGTTTGAAGCATTTCAAAGGCCATCAGACAGTGTCAGTGACCCTCTTCCCAGAGCCAGTTCCACTGCCTGGCTCCTCTCCCCCAGTCTGAGAGAGGATGAGCTCAAGGGGCATTTGGTGAGGAACAAGACTCAGCCCTGCAGCAGAGAGAGGGATCCACCCCCGTGGATATTCTCCATCCTGTTGTCCTGGCTACACCAGCCCAGAGAAACATCCACTCTGAGCCCTAAAACTCATCTGAGCTACAGGAAACCTGCACCTTAGAAGGACCATGTGGTGACTTCCAAACAGAAATATCCCTGAATCCTTGTCAGTTTGCCTGTAGGTTATGTTTAAGCACTCTGGTAGCGTCAGAGAATCACTAAGGTTGGAAAAGACCTCTAAAATCATCAAGTCCAACCATTAATCCAGCACCACCTTGTTCCCCACTAAACCATGTCCCCAAGTGCCACATCCATGGGTTTTTTTGAACAATTCCAGGGACTCCACCATTACCCTGGGCAGCCTATTCCAATGCCTGACCACCCTTTCAGTGAAGAAATTTTCCTTAATATCCAACCTAAACCTCCCTTGCTGCAACTTGAGGCCGTTTCTTCTGGTCCTGTCAAAACAGACATCAAGGACATCCAGCTGGGAAAACCTCTTGGTCCAGCACCCATTTGGGCAGCACAGAAATCCAGCTGAGGTATCTGCAACCACAACCTCTGAATGGCACTGCAGAGTCCCTGGCTTGTATTCCAGCTGGGAATATTGCACTCTCAGCTGAGAACAGCCCCTCAGCTGAGCAGGGAAGTGCCACTGGCTAGCAGGAAGATGCTGGATGTGCAGGACTCTCCCAAAACTCTCCCCCGAAGGCTCCAGGGATTAAGGCACACCAAGCTGAGTCAGGGTTAAGAGTTCAACAGCAACTTGAGCCTCAGGCTTGGCCTGCTGCCATGAAAAGCTGAGGGAGACCACAGCTCCAGCCTGAGACTTTTATTAGCCCCCAGCTAATTATTCCTGTAACTTCAGGAAGAGGACAGGCATCACTGGTTTTGGCGTTTTTAGTTATTAAGACTGATAACTTATCTGAAGGTTGCTTTTCCTTTCCAGGGACTGGGTCAGTAGGTGACACCAGTGTGTCTCTGGGTTCTTATCCTTGAGACAAGCTTTGAGTCTCTCTGCACAGCACTCTGCTGCTTTCAGAGCCCAAGGACAGCTGATGTGGAGGGTTCTGCTGTGCGAAATCCAGCATGGAATGCTCAGGAGCAGTCCTGTTCTCCATAAAAAGAGGAAACACAGCCCCCTGCCCTCAAACAGATGCATTAGGCCAAGCTGGGAGCAGCAATCCTTGAACAGTTCCTTGGGATCTGAGCTGAGACCAGCCCCAGGAGTCAGGCATGAAAATAAGGAGCAGTTTGGCAATGCTCAGTTGCCCTTCCAGAGCCACAGATCCTTTGAGCATTTCACATCAGCCAGATCTGGGAAGAAGGTGAGGAGAATTACAGACCTCAAAGTTCCCCCCATAATGCTGGAGGCTTTGGGGTTTGTGGGGAGTGGATGTGTTACATAAAAGTGATCACCTACCTCCCAGCACAGCCCAGAAAGTGAACTTGCTAAGAGTATGTTTAAAGACTGACATTCATCCTTAAAAGGTGCACTGGAGGTGTCACAGCTGCTGAGAGAAGGTGACAGATGCCAGATCCCACAGGACCACTTCTAGTACCTGAAAAACCAAGATCTTAACCCTAACACTGAGCCACTTCAGCTTGGTTTTGGTACAGCCATTCACAACAGATCCAAAGGATCCAAGAGAGCCAGGAACTTCATGCCTGGTGGAATCAAAATCTCTCCTGCTCCATAAAGAATCCACAAATTTGGGCTCCACGGATACAAGACATAACCATGCCCTGCCCTAGCACAGCCCTCACTCAGCTGCAAGAGCATCCACAGATCCCTTCCCTCGCCACAGCGAGATAATCGGAGCGCAGCACAGACTATTTTGGGATTACACCCCGTAACAAATGTTCAAACCCCCGCCCACCCCCCAGAGGCAAAGTTGGAACTATCAATGAGGAGGATCTCTCACCATCCCCACTAATAGTGAGATCATTCTCTGCCATCATGAACACAGGGTACAACTTGCTTGTTCCCTGATTTCCTAGAATAGCTGGTTGCCAGCATGGACACCTGTTCATCTGGGAATCATGGGGATCATCAGCTATGGGATGAGGCAGCTTGGAGTGTAAGTGACCCCTTACCAGCTGTCCCTCCGAGGCAGAGGGAACTGCCAGGGGTCTGCTAGACAAGGAAGGTGCAAGAGAGGATGGAGGCTTTTCCAGTTTTTCATCTGTGAAGGAAATTCAGGACAAACATCTCCCAGGCTCTTTCCATGCATGTCTGCTCCAGTGCAATTAGAGCAGGAAGGGATGGAAGAGGCTGATGTCATCTAATCAGATGGAGCACTCAGAGAAACCCAGACTGGTGAAGGGCTCTAGCCACGCCAGCCTGGCAGAGCAGCCCTCAGTCCCACCACTCCAGAATTCCTTACTCATCCCTGCACCAGCTGCTGATTCCCTGAAGAGCCAAGTGCTCAGGAAGGTCCTTGAAAGGGTCAAGGTGGAGGTTGTGGCTACATTTCACAGAATCACTGAGGCTGGGAAACATCTGAGCTCATGGAGTCCAACCTGTGTCCCATGTAGATGTCTAGCTGGCAGCAGAGGTGCTATTCCAGAGGCAAGGCAAAGGAGCATCCTAGGTTGGATATCTGAAACACTGAGGCAAGATTGGGAATGGATCTGAGGAATTCTGACCTGGTGTCCTCTGAATTCCAGATTTTCAGGAAAGGACTCATTGTGGTACAAGCTGAAGCAGAAAGGAAGAGATGCTCCCAAGCTAAAGGCATTACACCTTTTGATGTTCCAGGTGGAAACAGCACCTGATGGGAGACCACAGGAATGCTGGAGAACTCTGGACAAGAGCACGGAGAGACAGGAGAAGGGGGAATGGCTTCCCACTGACAGAGGGCAGGGTTAGATGGGATACTGAGAAGGAATTCTTGGCTATCAGGGTGGGCAGGCCCTGGCATAGGTTGCCCAGAGAAGCTGTGGCTGCCCCTGGATCCCTGGAAGTGTCCAAGGCCAGGTTGGATGGAGCTTGGATCAACCTGGGCTAGTGCAAGGTGACCCTGTCCATGGCAGGGGTTGGAATGGGATGAGTTTTAAGGTCACTTCCAAACAAAGCCACTTTGGGATTCTATGAAAAAGAATACACATCCCACATTCATTCTGACAGGACTCTGCGTCCCCTCAGGAATCTCAGGGGCCAAAAGGGGATAGGAAGAGGATAACCTCTCCTCACCGAAAGGAAGAACACTAGGCAGTTTAAGAATTTTGAATTTCAGCCCCAAAACTGCCTGAAGTGCCAGGTAATGTCAGTTCTCCACGGGTAACTGTTTTCTGGAGCTTCTTTCCCATCACTATTTCATCCTCAGCTTGTCCATAGTCTGAGTAGCCCCCTAAATCAAGCAAGATCAGCTCAAATAACAGCACAGGCCATGTTTTCTTCCACTGCTTCCACAGATGCCATTTCTCCAGCATGTCCACAAAGGAGGCACTGTGTAGAGAGACAATGAGCCAGGCCTTCAGCACAGCAGCAGCCTGTGCTTTTATCTGAGGACATCTCAGATTAGGATCCTACCCCCAGGGCAGAAGAAACCCAGGGTCCTTCTGCAAGTTGCTACCAACTGGTCCTTAAAACCTGGGAATGGAAGGGCACATTCTACTGGAAGTCACACCAGTAAACACACCAGTCATGACTAGATCTTGAGACAGGAGCCAGAAAAGCAAAAAAGGCTTTCAGTCCACCCAGCTCCACTCTTTCTCCAAACCTCTGGAGCTTCACTTAACACCACTGTGAGATCACCTAAAAACACCACAGAGTGCTGGACTCCCCTTCTGGTTGTGCCAGGGAAGTGTCAGACCCTCCCTGGAGCTGAACATGCAGACCCACTTTCAAAAGTCACTTTATCCTTCCCCACTCCAGATTCTGAGCTCTTATTTCCTCAGACAGGATTTCCCTTGGCTCTAGGTTTTCAAGGAGAAAGAAATGGGATATATGCAGAGTTCACTGAAAAACAGATATCGTGGGAGGAAGGGAAGCCTGGGAATCTATTTGGATTTACTTTAAGGAACCTTTAAACAAGCCTGGAGAGAGGCAAATCTGCTGTCGAGTCCAGTGACTGAAAGAAAAACAAAAATCCAGCCACTTTGTGGAGCAGAGCACAGGATTGCTGCTTTTCAAGGGACACAAACCCCTCCTGGCTGGAGCAATTGGTAGGTCAGGCTGCCTTTAACAGACAAGATGGATTATGCACACTCTGCACCATTTGTTATCCTGCTGCCACTCAACCAACACCACATCCAACACCGACAGCTTTGGCAACAGGCAGCTCACCCCCAGCTTCCAGGTGTTTATTCAGAGCAGGGATTGGGGTGGGGGGGAGGAAAAGAACCAGAGGAGCTGAACAACCCAATTGCTCCAAGTCTCCCATTATCATGTGAGCGCTGATGTCCTCGGGAAAATGAAATCATAACTCCCCTGGGTGACACATCGGAGCGACGGAGCGATTTCGCTGTGTGTTAGCGATTCCTTTGTGAGGCTGGAGAACAGCTGAGAGCTGCAGAGCAAAAGAATCCCCACAACAACAACAACAAAGCTGGAAGGAAAAGTGCTGCCTATTTATGAAACAAGTCACCAAACTGGGGAGGGCAGGCAAGCGAAGGGCTGCTCGGGAGAAACTGGAGCAGAAACAAAACATTCAGAGGAGGAGAGAGATGAGGCTTTAAGAGATAAAGAGAAGTGGACTTAGGGGAAGGAGGATAAAAATCACGGCACAAGTGATGGGAAGCCCAGAAAAGGAGGGATACGCTCGGTGACAATAACAAGCGGCTCCGCACTGTCCCAGCAACGATGGCTTCATGCTGGGAAGGGGCCCCCCTGTCCTGCCCCAGGGTGTTGTCTGAGGCATCTCGGGGTTTTTGTTGTTATTTTTTGTGTGACAACAAGGTGCAGAACAACAAGCCCAGTTCGCAGCGGAGCGATGGAGAGAAGGAGGGAGCGCAGCAACAATAGCAGAAGAGGCTCTGGCTGGTGACGTAATGGTTGGCATCACTCCAGGCCAGAGCAGCCCCTGCTGCTGCCACTTTCTGGTCCCCTTTGGAGAACGGGAATCAATTAAAAAAAGATGCAAAACAGTCCCCCCCGTCCCCAGGTGATTATCCCCCCACCCCACCAAAGGCTGTGGGTTGCAAGGAGGAAAATCCCACCTGGGAGCACGGTATGTCCCTGCACCCCCCCAAATCCCAAATTCAGGGCATGTGCCGATCCTCCCCCCTCCCCCCGGGGTCTGCATTCAGGGCACAGCCCTGCACCCAAAAACCCCGATGCTGAGATTCAGGGCATGCTGTTGGCTCACACCATCCCCCCCAAATCCCACCCCACCCCCAAGCCTGGATTCGGGGCACAATCCCTGTGCTTCCCCCTAAACCTGGATTTAGGGCACAATCCCTGTGCCTCCCTCAAATCTGGATTCAGGGCACAATCCCTGTGCCTCCCCCTAAACCTGCATTTAGGGCACAATCCCTGTGCCTCCCCCAGTCCTGGATTCGGGGTACCGTTCCTGCATCCCCCCAGTCTTGGATTCGGAGCATCATTCCTGCATCCCCCCAGTCCTGGATTCGGGGTACCATCCCTG
>JAWWLT010000169.1:61905258-61929690 GCA_035040995.1 Premnoplex brunnescens
GCAAGGGGCTGGGATGTGCTTGGCTGTTGCCCAGAGAAGGATCCCTGTGCTGCAGGATGCGCCCAGAGCCAGCCCTCGGGGCAGCCTGGTCCCTGCTTGCAGCGTGTGTGTTGGATTGGCAGTGCAAAGGAGGGGCTCAGAGGCTGGGAGAGGAGCTCTGCTCTCATGGGACATGCAGTGCCACATATGCTTGCAGAGTCGGGAGCTGCCCCAGCGTGGCTTTGCCCCACAGGGCAATTAGTGCCCCTTGGCCTGGCCCTGTGGAAAGTGCAATGGGACACAGGGAGAGAAAGGGGCACCGAGAGGCAGAGGGAGACATTTGTAGCTGCCTGAGGGAGAACTCTTTGGGCAGCACTTTCCTTGAGAAACAAAGCCCTTGCCTGCCAAGGGCTGAGCCAAATCTGTAGTTTTCTTGGGCAGCGCCAGCACAGCCCCAAGAAAGTGTGGCAAGGCTGACTTACTTGTGGCCCTTTCAGAAGAGGCATTGCAGGTGCTATTTGTGCAAGTGTGTTTGGCAGGCTCGGAGGAGTGGCCTTGAGTGTGTCCAGCAAGAGCTTTCAGTGGCCAGTGTTGTGGAAGTGGACGTTGAGGACAGGGCCCTTTGCAGGCTGAAGTACCCAGGTGGCCGTGTGTGTGTGAATGGGATGCAGGGGGCAAAAGAAAGGCAAGAGCAGGTGCGTGTGGTGCAGGGCTCAGGTTTTGTGGCGTTTGAGTGTGACAAAGATGCAGAGAAGTGGAATAAAACCACAATTTATTAACATAAAGGGAAGGGAGGGGGGGATGAGCTTGAGACAGGAGAAGGGAAGGGTCAGTTATGACCTGTAGTGAGGAGAATGGGCAGGGCTGAACTGTGGGCAGGAGAAGGGAAGGGAAGGGAGGGGGCAGTCCATAGGGCTGGAGACTCCAGGAGGTGAGTGGCCTTCCTGGCAGGTTCAGTCTGTCCCGGCCACAGCTGGAGCTGCAGCTCCACTGACAACTGGTCCCCTGGCTGTGGTGCTGGCCAGGGATGTTGGTTGTCTCCGTGGAGGAAATGCTGATGCCAATGCATTTCCCACTGCACATCTATAAGTTGTCAGGAGTGCAGTTCTCACGTGGGCACAGGATGGAACATCGTCGTCGCTCACAGCTTCAAGGGCTGGAAGAGAGAGATAGGGAGCCACAGTGAGAGCCCAGATGTGCGGGGACTCTCGGAGCCCCTCCTGCCGGGGCTGTTCCAGCCAGCGGGTAGAGCCATGGGCAGAAGCCAAGAGGATGAGCCTGAAAGGCCCGATTGGGCCACTAATCCCTCCGTGGCCCAGAAGCCTCGGCATGCTCTGGCCTCAGCATGCAGGGAGCAGAGCCCTGTGCAGGCAGGCGGGGATTGCAGGTGCCTGGGCAGGCCGTGGGGTCCTCCCCGGCAGGGCAGCTCCCGGTGGCACCCGCTGGGCTCACTCACCCTGGATGATGAGCCACAGGTGTTTAGGCTGCTCCCTCACATGCCAGATGGCTATGCCTGTGAACACAGAGGCTGTGAGGGCACAAGCCGGCGGCACAGCTCCCCCGCAGCGGTGCTGCCAGCCTGGCCACACGCCCTGCTGGGCTGGCAGGGCTGAGCCGAGGCCTTGGCGCTTGGGGCCGGCCAAGGGCTGGGCTGGCAGAGGGCGGCAGCAGCAGCGAGGGCACTGGGGGCTGCACAGCCCCTGGGCCGCATCCTGCTGGTGCTGCAGCAGCCGGGGCTGGGGCCGAGCTGCAGCGGGGTGGGGAGGGACCCCAGGCTCGTGGCTCACCCATGAACCTGAGGGCCGCCTCTCGCAGGGGCTCCTCCAGGCTCTGCAGGTACGGCAGGGCCCAGCGCGGGTAAAGGGCCCTGTGGGTCACGGTCTTCATCATCTGCAGAGAGTGCCGGGGCATGGAGGGAAGGGGCAGCTCAGGCTGTGCCCCTTGGCCGGGCATTGCCCGCAGCCAGCACTGGCCTGCCCTGCCCTTCCCCAGAGAAGGGAAGGGAAGGCACAATGGGCAGGGGCACAGTGCCAGCCCCACACACTGGCCATGGGGGGCTGGGGGCTTGTCCAGCCTGGGGCTGGCCCTTGGCGCTGCTCCCTAGCAGGCAGTCGTGGAACTGGAAGGGCTGCTGTGCCTTCAGCGGCTGCTCCAGATCCCTCCTGTGGAGCAATGTTGCTGCCTGAAGCGGCATTTGCTGAGAGGCCTGCAGAGCAGCAGAGAGCGGGCTGTGGCACCAGAGCCCAGGGCACAGGACCCGCGTCCCTGCAGCAAGGCCAGGCAGGGGCCGGAGCCCCCCAGGCCCCAGGGCAGGAGGCAACCCAGCCCCCTGCCACAGGGACACCAGAGCCCACGAGTGCTCACCTCTGCCACGTGCTGGTTCTCGTCATACCAGTGGAAGAACAGGGGCACCAGGCTCTGGCACATGGGCATCTGCCAGCCCTTGTCTCCCTCTGCTGCCAGCAGCTCCACCAACTCTCACAAGAGCCCAATGGAGAGCAGCTGCACACGACTGTTGTCCTGGAGCAAGAGAAGGCACAAAGACGGCACAAAGACCTCCGCACTGGCTGCTCCAGGCCCACCAGCCACAGCCACAGGACTGCCTGCCCATGGCAGCAGAAGGAGCCCCCACGGCTGGTGTGGCAAGTCCTCGCCAAAGGAGACCTGCCAGCGCCACGAGTCCTGGCAAGGGTGGTGCCCGTGTCCTGCCCCACAGAGCTGCACTCCCAGGCACTCGTGTGCCAGAGGGCAGCCAAAGCCAAGGGGCACTGCTGTCTGTGCTCTCGCAGTGGGCTCTTGTAAGCAGCAGCTGCAGCCATGGGTGGCAGTGCTTGGCATCTGTCAGAAGGCAGAAGCTGAGGCTCCTTCCTGCAAGGAGTTTTTCATGGAAGTGATGACCTGCAGCACCAAACCATCTTTGCTGTGAAGGCACACAAGAATCTGCCCTTTAAGAATCCTAAATTCAGGAAACCCTTCCTTCCCATTACTCAGCACAAGTAGTTGAAAGAAGTGACCAACTTTTGAATTTAACTGAATTGGGAGGACCCAAAAATATAAATCATTTGGGAGTTCCGGCTCTGTGTTTGTTCTGTTGTGCCTTCAGGCCTGATCCCAACACCTTCCCTCTGGGAGAAGGAGCATGCAGGAGCCAAATGCTCACTGTGGGAGCATGGCAGAGGGGTTCTCTGCTGGTTTGTGAGCTTGTGCTCGTACCAGTGCTGCCAGGGCTCATACCTGCAGCTACCAGGTCATTTTTGGGACTGGCCATGCCCGGGCATGGGGTGTTTGTTGGGGGAAGCAGCTGCAGCTCGTGGTGCAAAGCAACACGGCTTCGGTTCCAGCTTTGTCCCTTTGCTGACCAGGGACCAGCCACGCTCTGGCAAAGACCAACACCCGAGGAGCAGGAACCTGGTGTTAAACAGGGGAACAGAGTGGGAAGAAGGTGCTTTTTCATCCTTTGGGCTCTTTTAACCTTCTCACATCACTTGGCGTGGTCTGAGGTAAACATTGGAATCACAGAATCCCAGATTGGTTTGGGTTGGGAGAGACCTTAAAGGCCATCTCATTCCAATGCCCTGCCACGGGCAGGGACACCTTCCGCCAAAATCAGTCTGTTCAGGAAAATTCACACTCAGTACATGCATTGGGGTTTGGCACTTGATGATCTTTAGGGTGCCTTCCAACCCTTGACATTCTGTGATTCTCCCTGAAGGAAAAGTGGCTACGAAGAAGTGGCAAAATCAGGAGCTCGGAGCAGAGAAGATATTGCAGAATTCTTGTCTGATTTCTTGTTACACGTAGTTCAGGTCAAGGGTAATCTGCTTTTTTTTGTTAATCCCAGAGAGGCTCAATTGTATCAGGACTTCTGAATATGCAGTAAATGAAAACCAATGGTATTTATGAAAATCACATCCATTTAAGTTACATAAATCCTTATAAATACAAGAGGGAAATCAGTTATTCTATAAAAATGAAATGAGAGCATGTGTTCTTGAAACACCAGCATCACATTCTCATGTTAAGGACTTCAGGTACAGATTCTTTATAAATATACCTGCAAAATTGCTCCTCACTCTGCCCATAAACAGGTGTCTGAATGTGCACGTTTGTATTTTGCACTGAAACAGAAGGTCTCATGCTTGAATCTCAGTATGTCCCATCCCTTTGCAAACACCTTTCAATGGCACACAAATGCTATTGGCATCCTCAAAGCTCTTTAGCAGGAATGGAAGCAGTTTGGGTGGGGGTTTGTGTGAGATACTGTCACTGCTTTCTGCCTATACCTTTAGTTTTTGTTTGACTCAAAAGAAGTAAAAAGGAGGGACAAAAAACAGCCCTAAACTGCCAGCACTGAGGGTCTGTGCACTTGCAGGTACCACTCAGAGGCAGGAAAATGGCCTTTGCTGTCCTCTTTGCAGTTGTCTGGGTCACCTGCTGTTGGAGTGACTAATCCATGATGTCCTCGAGGTGTTTGTGTCACATTAATAAGAATTTTCACATGGAAATTACAGTCACAGTGTCCCTGCCTAAACAGTGAAACACTCACATACGTGTTTTCAAGTGTGCGTATTTATAATATATATATATTTTTGGTTTTTCCCCCTAGTTGTGACTCTCCCGTGCCTGCAGCTGACAACAGCCATGTCAGACCAAGAGGATAGCTGGGTTTCTTCCTTTGTTTTCCTGCTTTTCTGTGCTTCCTCCATCCCAGCACTGGGAAGTGTGGGGCTGCTGCAGGAGCCGAGCCCCCAGAGCTACTTCAGTGGCTTGGAAGCCGGACGAGCATCCCTGGCTTTTTTCATTCATCATGGTAAGTATTTCACAGTGAGCATTTACACCAGCCTTGGATGAAAGTGGAACAATCCCAGAATCATGGAATGGTTTGGGTTGGAAGGGACCTTAAAGTCCATCTCATTCTACCCCCTGTCGTGGGTGGGGGTTGCTCTTCCAGGGATGGGGCAACCACAGCTTCTCTGGGCAACCTGTGCCAGGACTTCCCCACCCTCTCAGCCAGGAATTCCTTCCCAATATTCCTTCTAACTCTGTTCTCTGGCAGTGGGAAGCCATTCCCCCTTGTCCTGTCACTCCAGACTCTTGTAAATAATCTTTCTTCATCTTTCTTGTAGCTCCCTTCAGGTTCTGGAAGGCCACAATTATGTTATCCCAGAGCCTTCTCCTTTCCAGGCTGAACAATTCCAATTTTCTGGTCTTCTCCTCAAGGAGAGGTGCTCCATCCCTCCAATCACCTTGTGGCCCTCCTTAATGAAGAGGGAGTTCTTGAGATTTTTAAACCCAAAGGGGGCTGGTTGAGCTCTGTGTTTGCACAACTCCAAGTGCTCCTGACAGGCAGAGACCTCTTGGGATGGGTCCTTTCCTGCTTGTGTCTCAGGAGCACTCCTGCAAACCTCTTCATTAACTATCTGGAATATTTTCTGAAGGTACCAGGGAAGAGAAACCCAGTTTCCTAAGGAACTGTCTCCTCAAAGGAGCTGAGTTTCTCTTCCATGGTACCTGCCAGGGAAAGGTTAATGCCTTACATACAGGACAACTAAAGGCTCTCATGGATTAGAAGAAGATCCTTGGCCTTGCTTTGTTGTTCTGCTCCTTCATGATCCCCAGGTGTGGTTTCACAAAGACACTGGTGTGGACTGAGGCACCAACACAGATCCCATGTCTCAGTGTCTGAGAGGAGGATGCTCCTGGCCCTAAAAACTTGTAGGGAATTATCTGTGTTTCAGTTTTTTCTGGTGCCCAGCCCTTCCTGGAGCAGATCGAGAGCTCGGCCGAGGCCCTCCAGGACTACGGCATTTCAGTGGTGAAGGTACAGAGGGAAACTGCTGGGCAAGAGGGAGTGAGGGGGAGATGGTTAGGGAAGGGTTGGGCACACATTTGTCATAGAATCATGGAATCACAGGTTGGGAGGGACCTTAAAGACCATCTCATTCCACCCCCTGCCATGGGCAGGGACACCTTCCACTAGCCCAAGTTGCTCCAAGTCCCGTCCAACCTGGCCTTGGACACTCCCAGGGATCCAGGGGCAGCCACAGCTTCTCTGCCCAACCTGTTCTGATTTCCCTGATGGACAGAGTCGGTTCACTTCTTTTCAACTCAGTGCAATAAATATTTCATAGAAAGGGGTTTTTAGCTGAAATTTTGTGCAGATTTAGGTGAGGAAATTGTAAATTCAGGCAATTGTAGTTAGACTGTTAGAGCTTTTGTAGATATATATGAATATACTTAAATTCCTCCAGTTACAGGCAAAGTTTAATAAGCCAGCACTGATCTTTCACTTTCAATATACTGGGCAGATCATGGGCTCTCATGATCCCATCTGACCCAAATCAGCAGGCTGAGCTGGAGAACTGAAGCACAAACTCCAGTGCCCATCTCTAGACTCCCTTTTATTGAATTTTCTCTCCTAGCAATCTTGGAAAGGCTGTATTTGTACTCTTGAACAGAAGAAGGCTGTAGTGCTGCATGTGTGTAGTCATTTGTGGGGCTGAGTGTGTAATTACATGCCTTTGTTGTTCAGGTGAATTGTCCCAAAGAGGATGTCTCAAAGTATTGTGGAAAAGAAAATGCCTTAAGGAAAGCCTACCTGTTCAGGTGAGGGGCATTTCTGGGCACTGCACTGGGGTTCCTTTCCAGGGCAAACATTGGAAGGAAACACTGGCAGCGATCAGAGGTGTCTGTGAAGGGAAAGGGGAGCCATGAAGACAGCAGGGACCTACAGAGTTTAACAAAAAGTGCCCCTAGAAAGTCCAACACAGGAAGAGAGGCGATGCTTTGTCCTCAGTGTGAAACCTCCCATCCTGCCCATGTTCCTTGGAGCAGCAGAGGGATGAGCTGTGAGATGAAGCCACAGGAGAAGTCCTCCATCAGTGTTCTCCTGTCCCTGTGGCCTCCCACCACCAAGTCCCCCAGAGTTACACTCAGACCACGAGGTTTTGGGTCTAGTCCTAGAAAAAAACACTCTTTGGTGCTCTTCCTGTTGGTGTGGGTAGCTCCTCTGGGTGGGAAGGTTTAGCTCTGGGTCCCTCCATGAATTGTCAGCTCGAAGCTCCTCCATGTGTTGTCTCTGTTCTCATTGACTGTTGCATTTAGAATCATGGAATCATTTAGGTTGAAAAAGACCTTTAAGACCATCAAGTCCAACCATTCCCCCAGCACCCCAAGCCCACCACTGACCCATGTCCCTGAGTGCAGCAGGATCCTGCTCAACCGATGGTACGTGGGCTTGAACAATTCCCAGCTGGGATCAAAGGCGTCTCTCAAGCCATGTTTTGCCATTTCTCCATCATTCTCCCATAGTTCTGTGCCTGTCTTGGCTTGAGAGAATTCACAGGCTCCCTGATGCCAGGTGGAAAGAATCTCTCACAGTTCCTTTGGTGATTCTTTCTTCCTTCCCCAGAGGAAACGTCCTGATCAGAGAGTTCCCCACCGATGCCCTGTTTGACGTGAACTCCATCGTTGCCAACGTTCTGTTGTGAGTACAGACCACATCCATCCTTGTGAAATCCTTTGCTTTCCATTCCTGCTTGGTGATAGAACATTTTGCCTAAATACCAACCCCAGGTACTCTCAGCCAGGCAGAAGGTTTGGCTTTGCTTCTCTCTTTGGTATGGTTTGACCCTGTTAAATCTTTTCCCTTGAGACAACTTCAGCAGCATTTGGGCAGCTCTGTTTGGCTGTGAATCTTCAATCTGCCAACAAGAAGCTGGAATTTTGCCTTCTTTTTCCCATCATGGATGTGTGGCTGCAAATTTCCTCTTAAAGAAGTTGTTAATGAGGGTTTTTTTCTGCCTCCTCAGTGCCCTGCTCTTTAATGAAGTTAAATACGTTGAAACCCTGGCAGACCTTCAGAACATTGAAAATGTGTTGAAAGGAAAGACAAACATGGTCTTTGCCTATGTACCAGCCACTGGGACAGCAGGTATTGGCACTCATCTTTCCATCTTTGCTCTCCTCCCAGAGCCTTTTCTTACTGAGATGAACTGGAGCTGAGCTTCTGACCCAAAATGCTGCAAATGGAAACCTGAAAGGACCGCTCAGCCACAAGTTCTCCCCTTCCATATGTGTTGCTGTGTTTCCAAAGGGATGAGTTGAATCAGAAAAGTTTTGCAGGGAGCATACATTTTCAGAGGTGGACTTGGAGAGGGAAAGCAAGTCAGTGGTTGCTGTCTTTGAAATAAATAAATGCAGCTCTCTGGTTCTGCAGTGGAATGGATTCACAAACACCACCTGTGTGTTTGTTGGGGATCAGGAACGGGGTCCAGCTGCAGTTGCTCACTTCCCTTCACAGTGGGTCTCCAGACAGCTGTGGCCCTATACTGAGAGTTTCTAAAAGCCTGGGAATTGATTTTTACACCTGGGAAGGATGAAGCAGGAGATCTGGAGGGAGCAGAGCTGAGCTCATCTTGCCTTTCCCCTTCTAGAGCACAGAGCTGTGATGGAGGCAGCTTTTGTCTACGGGACCACCCACCAGTTTGTTCTGACCACTGAGGCAGCGCTGCTGAAAGCCACTGGGTATGTCTAAACACACCCCCACCATGGAGAGGGAGCTGCTTCCCTGCAAAGGTTTGCTCCACTCCTGGCTTCTCAGATTTCCAGGTCAAATCAGTGTTAGGATGTTGTGCCAAAGGTGGGCAGTCAGACCTGTTTTGCTTTTCCAAAATCAGCTGTTGCTTGTGTTCCTGGCCTGGAAGTAGTCGTGTTGTTTTGGGAGGAGCTGGAGTGTGTCCAGAGAAAGGAAAGGAGCTGGGGAAGGGCTGGAGGAGCTGAGAGAGCTATTGGGGCTCAGCCTGGAGAAAAGGAAGCTCAGGGGGGACCTTCTGGCTCTGCAGCTCCTTGACAAGAGGTGGGAGCCAGGGGGAAAGTTGGGAACAAGGGACAGGACAAGCTGTTCCAGGGGCTGTTTAGATTGGATATTGAATAAAATTTCCACATGGAAGGGGTTGTCAGGTGTACAGAACAGGCTGCCCAGGGCAGTGGTGGCGTGCCCATCCCTGGAGGGATTTAAAAGCCGTGTAGATGTGGCACTTGGGGACGTGGCTTAATGGTGGCCTTGGCAGTGCTGGGGGAACATCTGGAATCGATGGTCTTGGAGTGCTTTTCCAACCTTAACAATTCTATAAGGATTTACCTGTGATTTTGTCACAGGTGACATCAGGGCAGGCACTAGAGTGGTCCTTCCAGAGGTGCCATCCCATCCTTTCAGGATATCAGGGACAGGGTGCTGTGGTTGCCACTAGATGGCACGGTTGTCATTTGACAGGAATTGGCTTAATCCTCCTTAAAGCAGCCGGGGCACCAGCGGCTCCTGAGCTGTTGGGACGGTGGGAGCTTCACCGACAGGAACTGGAAAGGGCTCTGAGGTCTCCCTGGAGCCTTCTTTTCTCCAGGTGAACACCCCCAGCTCTCTCAGCCTGTTTCACAATCTTGCCAAAGCCGGAACTTGAGTATCATCTGCCCTGTAAAACATGTCAGGAAACCTGGTCCTTTTGTCAGGGCATTTTCCAGCCCTGCTCAGGGTTTTGCTTCTCTCTCACAGCAGTGATGACCCCGATGTATCCTCTGCCTGGCTGCTATTCTGCCACTGCCAGAGGGCCACAGACCCAGCACAGCCCTGCAGAAGAACAGCCCTGGGACAGCCCCTGACCCTGCTCAACATCCACAGGCACCTCAAGCTCATGGGGGCTCCCTTGGTGGTATGATGGGAAAGAGGAGCTGCCTGGCTGGGGGTGTGAGGGCAGCTGGGGTGGGTGAGGATGAGGGGGGTGAGAGCAGAGGGCAAAGCTGGGCTTCAGAATCTGGCCCTTCCCCATGAAGTTGATGGCAAAGCTCCCAAATTGGGTCCAAGCAAGGAACATCCAAGGGAGCATCTGGTCCAACTGCCTGACCAATTCAGGGCTGGCCAAAAGTTAAAGTAAATTATTGAGGGCATTTTCGAAATTACTCTTAAGCACTGACCTCCTTGATGTGAATTTGTTCCAGTGTTTGACCTTGCTCTTGGTAACAAAATGCTTCCTGTTGTCCTGTCTAAACCTGCCTTGATTCAACTTTGAACCATTTCCACATGTTCTATGCCTGGATATGCTGAAGATATCAGTGTTTCCCCCTCCACATCCCCTCAGGAGGCTGTGGAGAGCAATGGGGTCATCCCTCAACCTCCTTTTCCCAAACTGGGCAAACCCAAAGTCCTCAGCTGGTCCTGTAGGCTCCCTGCAGGAGGCTCAACGCCCTGTGAAATTTGATACCAGTCCTTCACACCTTGGTGAGCACAAGGGACAGGAGGTTCCCTCCTGTTTCCTCCTTTCCATGGGACAGTGGACTTCAGCAGCCTCCTGTCCTCAGTGGTCATCTCTGCCCATCCACAAGGATGAGCAGATGAGCTGGGAAGTGCCTCCTTCAGCCAGTCCCGTGGACTAGGCCCATGGAGCCATCAAGCAGCTCCATGCTGTCATGAACCAGCTTGTCCAAGGCAGGAAGGGAGAGGATTCCAGCTCTTGCATGTTGTGGCTGGGATTTTCAAGCTGCCCCAGGGAATCGGTGCCAGGTAAATAAAGCGAATGGGGATTTGACATCTAGAGTAGCTAAGCCAAAAAAACCCACAACAATATGCAAAACAAAGCCCAGGTTTTTGACAGGGAAAGTCATGACGTGTTGGAACAGTTGAACTGGGCTTGTGTGGGTTCTGCTTCCGTGGATGTTTTAGAATTGGGATTGGAAGCTTCTTCTTGAGGATCTCCTCATTTCTGTGGCTGGGGAACACTTAGTGGCTTGGACTGGGTAGGAGAAGAGCTGAGGTACCTAAAAACTGTGGAGCTGTGCTGCAGTATAACTGTGTCTGTTCTCCAGACAGAGGTTGCTGAGGACCCAGAGAAGGTCTCCACTGTCCACCTGCAGCTTGGGCTGCCCCTTGTGTTCATTCTGAGCCAGAAAGAGACCTACGAGGCCGACAGAAGGACAGCAGAGTTTGTGGCCTGGCAACTCCTGGGCAAAGCAGGAGTTGCCCTTTTGTCCAGGTATTTCTCTCAGGTGTTTTGGGGTTCTCCCTGCTTTGTGGGTGTTTCTGAGCTCAGTTACCCCAGCACCAGGATGACTTAAATTTGTGCTTAAATTTGGATGAGAGGCTGTAAAACCAGGCTGTATTCTGGGAGAGGGTGTCACACTGAGGGACTTGTCCAGAATCAAATTACCTTGCTCGCTTAGCAGTGGAAAACTAGACTAGAGGGAGATTTTGGAAAGGACATTTAGCACTGATGAAAAGTTTTTATTTTGCCCTCAAATTAAGGGCAAAAAGAGGAGAGGGGGACCTTAGATGTCACACCAACTAACATTCACTTTGTATTTTGGAAGGGACCTCGTAGATTTGAACGTTCTGCACCGGTCCAACGTCGCTCTCAAGACACCAGATGAGGTTGGATGCTGAATTATTTATTGTACAACTCTCATTTCCCTACCCGAGCAGAACACTTTGAAAGGTGTGGGGGTTTTTCTTGGCTCTGTTGTTATTTGACAGCATTCCCTGAAGCTCAAGGGGAAGAGTCTTTCCCAAGATGCACGTATGTGTGCAGCGGGTTGTCCAGAGAAGCTGTGGCTGCTCCATCCCTGGAAGTGTCCGAGGTCATGCTGGACAGGGCTTGGAGCAACCTGGACTAGTAGAAGGTGTCCCTGCCCGTGACAGGGGGTGGAACTGGATGATCTTTAAGGTCCCTTCCAACACAAACCACTCCATGATGATTCTGTGATTTGGAACTGCCACAGTTGGGTGCTGCAGTGAAATTGTACCTGCTGGGACAGATAAAATATAGAGTTTATTTTGGGTTCAAAACATAGAGCGAATCCCCTTTACACCTTAAGGGAGCACAAGGTTATGAACTACATCCAAATGCAAATTCCCCAAAGATTTGAACTTCTAAGGTCCTTACCCTCTTAGGAAGGGCATCAAAAGAAGGGAGAGGGGAGTGTGAAACTAAGAGCAAACAACCAAAGGTCTGTGCTGAGCTGATGTAACAAAATGCCTCCGGCAACGATCTGGGAAAAGGGCAGGGTGTGAGTTAAATGAGGTTGATCAAGATGAGCTAAACCCTGGAGGGACCTGACCCAGCTTGTGAGGCATGGTGGAATTGGGTGCTGGCAGATTCCAGGGAGCACACATTGGCCCAGATTACCTGAACTGTCACACTTGTGATTGCAGAGATACAGGATCAGACCTGAGCATCCCCCCAGGGCTTTCCATGCCCTGGTGATGGTGTGCACTTTGTGTTGCTCCTCTCAGAGCCAATGGGAGGTGCCAGCAGTTTGTCATTTCTCTCAGTTTGGGCTAAAATTTCCATTTTCTCTCAAGTGCCTTTGTCTGAGCCAGAGCCAGAACTGGTTTTAAGCAAAGTCTCATTTCTGAGAAATGCATTTTGCTCTTTCCTTTCCATGGGTTGGCAGCCCCTGTACTCCTGGGAATGCTCCTCCTGGCTGAGCTCCATGAGATAAAGGATATTTCATGCCAGTTTCCCAGACTCTGGTGGGCTGCCGGGACCCAGCCTGACCCCTCTAATGAGGGGACATCCAAGTAGACCCTGTACCTTGCTGCTCTCCTTCCCTGCTTGGCCACTGGGATTTCTCCTGTGGTGTTGGATCTCCGTTAAGTTGCTGGGAGGTGGAGCTGGTGGTCACTGTTATTGCAGGATCCCACGTAGCCACATTTACTTCCTCACAGGGAAATGTCAGCCTGGAGTGACAGAAAAGAAACATAACCCAGATGTTCCCCTGTTTGGCAGCTTTAGGGGTCTGTTGACATATCCCAAAAATAAGGAGTTGGGTGATGGTGCCCCATGAGTTTGATTTGCAGACAGAATAGGCAGAAAGTGATGTTTTGTTCCCACTGATTTATTCTGTTTTTCTCAGGGAGTGCCAATCCAATACCTGGTCTTGGAAGACACTGATGAAGTTATAACCCTGGTGGAAGATAAGAACAAGGTCAAACAAATCCAGGAAGAGGAGGAGGAGGAGGAGGAGGAAGATGAGGATGAAAAAGGGAATAACAATCAAGGTGTGCAGTTAAGCAGTGGAAAGCTGATTGTCATCAGACAGGACATGCAGTCAGCATCTGCTAGAGGAATGTTAAAGCATTAGAGAACACTTGCAAACCATCACAGGCACATCGTGGTGGCCACAAAGTGGCTCTTTCATTCTCTGAGATCACTGGGATGTGACAGACAGGTGTAACTTTCAGGGGAAACACCAGGGGTAAAAAATCAGCAGACAGGGGTGCTTGTGCTTGGATGCACCAGCTTCAGAAGCATGAGGTGTTTAAAGTACCCAAAATAGTGTCCTCTCCAAGCATCTGAAGAGCCTCAGAGTTACCAGTCCCTTTGAAAGGCTTTGAGACACATTTTTGCAAGAGCAGTTCCAGGCTTGCCTTCTCCAGGAAGAAAACATGCAGTGCATAATAGAAAATGCTTTTGTTGTCCCTACAATCGGGTGTGTTTTCTAAAAACTGCTGGGCAGGATCTTAGAGGAGCCAACACGCTTAAAGATTGGTGTTCAGATCCAAAGGGAGAGCTGGTGTGAGGTGGGATAAGTGCATTTTGATGGCTTTGTCTGTGTGTCTGTCCCTCCTCTCTCCATACGAGGCAGCTCCTTGCCCACATGTCCCTGCTGGGGGGTTCTGCCTTACAGAAACCATGCTGCTGGGGTGGCCCAGGGGCTGCAGTGCCCCCTGCCCTGTGCCCACCTGTGGCTCCCTTGCAGACATCCAGGATGACCAGGTGGTGGAAGCTGTTTCCAGGGATAAGAAGCGAGAGCTGCCCCTGGAGCAGGTCCTTGTCCTGACAGAGGAGACCTTCCACTCTTCCCTCTCGGAGGCTGCCCAGACAGTGGTGCTGTTCTATGCCAGTTGTGAGTATGAAACATGGCCTGGCTGTCCCTTCCCTAACCTTGGGATGCTCCTTGGGCTTTCCAGAGAGAACAAGTTTTTCCTGGAGACAAGTTTAAACCATAAGGATGTGTCTTGTCCCTCCCTATGGGTCTCTCACTCCTGTTAGCAATGAGATTAAATCAGTTCTTCTCACTGACTGATAATGTGTGATAATGTCCTCCAGGATAGGAGGAGTCCATGTTCATAGGGTTTTCACCTTCATTTTATAGGGAATAATATAGGACAGGAGGGGAAATTATGGTAGCGTTGGGCTCATGGTATGGCCTAGACAAGCTGGAATGTGAAAAAACGGAAGCCCAGAAGCATAAAGTCCAATTTTCCTTATTTATTTCAAGTCTTTCAGAGCTTGAAGCACCTCAGGATGCAGAGACTCAAAATGTGACATTGTCAGAGGGCAAGGTGGGTCTGTGTGTCCCCTGCCTGTCCCCTAGGGTGTGTTTTCCCTCTCCTGTGTTTCAGGGGAAGTTGTGTCCCTGGCCGTGCTGCGCTCCTACTCCGAGGTGGCTGATCACCTGAAAGGTAAAGGGATTTCCACTGTTCCTCCTCTTGCCAGTAGAAACCCAGAGGCTGGGAGGATGTTGATGGCACCTCACCTGGAATACACTCATTTTCCCCCCCTCAAATTCTCAAGGAATTGCTGCTTAGGAAGAGTCCTTTGTTCCTTTTTTAGGGATCTTGGCAGAGTCTCTTCTCCCAGGTAGAAAGGGTGAAATGGCCTCAAGTCGTGCCAGGGGAAGTTTAGGCTGGATATCAGGGGAAATTTCTTCACTGAAAGGATTGTCCAGCCCTGGTACAGCTGCCCAGGGCAGTGGTGGAGTCCCCATCCCTGGAGGAATTTAAAAGCCATGTGGATGTGGCACTTGGGGATGTGGGTCAGTGGTGGCCTTGGAAGTGCTGGGGGAATTGTTGTACTTGATGATAGTAGAGGGCTTTTCCAACCTTAATGATTCCATGATTCCAGATATCCCATCCCAGCAAGCATTCAAGACCAGGTTGGATGAGGCTCTGAGCAACCTGGGCTAGTGAAAGGTGTCCCTTCCCATGGGAGGGCTGGAACAAGATGGTCTTTAATGCCCCTTCCAGTCCAAGCCACTCTGTGATCCTGTTATGGGATGTTGGTGGGCACAGTGACTGCATGAGGAAGAATTTGGGAAGGGACAGGACAGAGCACCAGTGGCAGTGGGTGACACAGGGTGGACTTTGGATCAAAGAGGAGCAAACAGCAGGGACTGTGACCTGTAACAATGAAACAGGGTCCTGTTTGTGCCCCTCAGGGCTCAAGTCTGCACAGGCCAGGGAGATGTACTACACACTGCCCAGCTGGCTGGCACATCAGCTCTCCTGTCCTTGGGATTACTTGATCTGGAAAGGAGCTGTAATTAGCCCTGGCTCTGGAGGAAAGCAAGACAGACAGGTGTGGGCAGGCCCAGATCCAGTGGGCAGGATGGTGGCAGAGGAAGAATTTACACTGCTGGTGCCTCCAGGGCCTGGAGACTGGTTTAATTACATGGGAATCTCACAGGTGGCCACAGAACTCCATAAATAACACCTGATGGTGAAGATTCAGCAGCACTTAATGGGGGAGTTTGGGAATAAAGGCGGGGGGAGTGATCTTCAAGGGGGTCTGAGCAGTTCCTAAGCAGTGTAAGCACCAGTTCAGCTTCATTCAGGTCCTCAAGCCCATCCCACTCTGGTTTGTGGAGAGAGGTGGGTTCTTACATGAGCTGAATCTCTTGCAGGAGGGCCTCTTTGTCCCCTTGGCTGCAAGGGACACTGAGGTGGCTTCATTCCCAACTCACTGCAGCACAGCAGGGAAGTTGCATGGGTCCAGGTGGGAGCTGTTCCAGCACCTCTGGAGCTGCTTGGTGCCTTCTGCTCGTTTTTCTTCTCCATTAAGGCTTATTTTTCCTGGTGATAGCACTCCCCTGGCACTGGGCACTGTGTTCTGCAGTGTGCCAGCAGGATTCAGCAGTGGGGACACATGTGGAGTCTGCAGAGGACACAGCCAGTGTTCTGGGAAGCAGATGCAGTGGGAGTTGCTTACAAGAAACCCCCCTGGGAATGCTGGGGACAGCACTGTGGTTTGGATGAAGGCGGTTCTGCATCCACAGTTTGCATGAAGGGAAGGTCACCAGCAGCTTTGATCTGGACTGAAATCCCAGGAATAAACAGGAAGGGTCAGGAAGGGTGGCTGTGGTTGTCAGAAATACTACGGTTGTTGATGGTTTGGGGTTTCTTTTGGACTCCCCAGCAGCCAGACCAGCTTGAGGACCAACACAAAGGGTCCATGGATAAAGCCCAGCCTCTCCTCGAGCCTGTGGCAAATCCTGGGCAGCTTCTGCCCAACCAGGATTTCACCATTTTGGGTTTTTGAGTCAGTTGATAACAATCTCAGCCACAGACAGATTCTCAACAGAGACTGTGAACTGGTTGGGGTAAGGGCCTTTCCTCTGTGATCAGTGAGGTCCCACCAAACACTCCCAGGCCAGATGTGACCTATGGAATGACTCCAGTTTGCTTTCTCTGCCACAACCTCAGAGCAGATGGAGCACGGCTGTGTTTGTGGATCTGGAGATCCTTTGTCTCTGCTGCTGTGGGAGCCTCAGGGAACTGGGAGGAGCAGCTCCCAGAGGAGCTGGAAGACCTCAAAAAGATGGTGGTCCCTGGGCTCTCAGTGATGGCCGGGATGCAAGGACAGAAGTCTGGATCAGGGAGAAGACCCAGAGCTATGCAGGACTGGAATAAAACACAGGGTATGGCTTGGGGCAGTCTCTGAGCTCCATAGAAGTGCTGGCATTCCTGCCTGCACTCTGGGGTGGAGCTTTCTTCCCAAGGGCTGGGAAGCCACCACCAGCTGTCTGAGACATGAATCACCCGAGCTTGAGGCACGTTTGGAGTTGCAGAACCAGGTCCTGCCTTTGATGCCAATTCTTTGTGCAAAGTGTCACTGAGAATGGGCCATATGGGATCAAAAACTCGGGAATGGAGGAGGTTGGAGACTGGAATGACCCCGTGAATCATCCCATAACAGATGTTCAGCAGATCATCACAAAGGGAAGTTTACAGCCTCGAAGTGCTCTCCCTTTTTATGAGAGATCCAGTTTAGTTGAGCTGAGCACATTTTCTGTTCTTGGAGCAAGAGCAGACCATTCCCAGTGCCACTGGGGCTCCTGCAGCTCTGGTTTGCTCTGGCAAGTTGGGAATTTTTGGAAGCAGGACCCCTGAGCCAGGGGGATGTGAAGGTGAGACAGTGCTGAGCATTTCTTAGATGTGTCATTGGCCTTTTTTTTTGCAAAGAGGAGAGGAAACCAATACCTAAGAAGAATACCTAAGAACAGGAATATATTGTGATGAAAAATGATCCTCTTCCTTCCTCCGTGCTTGTGGGGTCTTCTTGACAATGACTTCCAAAGACAAGGGGGGAAGTTGTAGCTCAAAGGTGTGAAAATCACCTGCATGATTTAGCGATGTATGTCCATGGAGCCTAAATCTGAAGTGAGGATTTAGGAGACCATTGTGTGATGTTGTCTGGGGAGCTGGTTCTGCCCATTCCATATTGGATTGCTCCTCTTGAAGTGCAGCACTTCATACATTATTTTCCAGAGTTGGGCAAGACACAAGATGATGTGGTAAGAGATGATGAGAACCATCTCTGCTCGGTCAGAGGTGTGAAATAAATCCAGGGTCAAGCTCTTAATTTGAGAGGTTTTTTCAGAGTCTGGGGAAGGGCACAAACCATTGCTGCTCTTGTGAAGTGTTTTGACAACTCCTGCCTGTCTGAGTGGATTTGCAGTCCCTTTTGCCCTGTTTTTCTGTACGAGTTGGACACAAGGCAGAGCGGCAGCAAACTCCTCATGTGAGCTGCAACACAGAACCTGAGATGAGGATTGCTAGAATGGTCCAGTGGGATGTCAAGGACATAGGGGTAGGGGATGGGAACTCGTGCTGAGGTCACCTCTGCTTGTCTGTGGAGATGCCCTAACCATCCTTGGCAGGCATGTTTCTAACCTGTGAGTAAAACCCTTCCACAGCTTCTCTGCCCGAAATACGCATGGAATCCTAGAATGGTTTGGGTTGGAAGGGACATTAAAGATGATCTCATTCCACCCCCTGCCATGGGCAGGGACACCTTCCATCAGCCCAGGTTGCTCCAAGCCCCCTCCAGCCTGGCCTTAGACACTTCCAGGGATGGGCAGTCCCTCTCTGGGCAACAAGAAGTTGTGCAACACTCAGCTGTGTTTGCTTCTCAGTAGCTTGTGTTAATATTTGGTCAAACCTCCCCACCTGGGAATGGGTTGTTGCCTGTCCTTGTTTTCACTGTCCCCTCCAGAGCAGACTTTACATATTGCAAGATTATACTGTTCCTTTCTTCCTGGCAATTTCCAGTCAAAACTTCTTTGGGTTTTTCCTCACCAGGCGTGTGTTCCAAACCTCTCCAGATTCTCATTTGCTTAAGCCTTTCTAAAAAAGATGTTTCCCAGCCTGACTTGCTGGGCTCTGCAGAGGTCTCACCAGGACAGAACTCAATTTTCCTTCCAAGCCTTGCAGATGCTGTTGGGAGTTCATGCCTTTTCTGCAGCACTGTTGGCATCTGTGCATCCTGCTTCTCCTCATGGAATGCTGCTGTCCTTACAATTTGCCCTTCAAGTTGCTTTCTGCCCCTCTGGGCTTGGGATCATTTGAAGATTGGATGTTTTACTCCATCAGCCAGGCCTTGGATGAAAACAGTGATCAGGATCAAACCCAGGACAGGGAGGGAGGGAAGAAAGAGTGACTGGTTTGATCTGTTCTCCTGAGAAATCCTCATCACCTGCCCCAGCCCTGGTTTCTGAAGGATATTGATCTGTACCCATGTGTGTACTTGTCTCTAGGTTTCACCCCATCTTTTCATCTTTGAATCGTGTTCAAAGAAATTTAGGGGAGGAATGAATGAAGATTTCTGAGATACAGAATTCCTGCAGTGGGAAGACACAACTTCATGGAGCCCAGCTGTCCTTGGTCAGGCCTGTGAGTCAGTGGGAGGCAGCTCAAGGGAGGCTGGAAGCCAATGAGGGGTAGGGAGTGAACCTGGTGAAGGTCCACCTGACTGAATTAGGTCAGGCTTAGCTGTGGATCAGCAGCAGCGTGTGCTGGTCTTTGTCCAGCCTGAAGATGCAAGACAGGCTGAGGAGATCTCTGGAAGTGTCCAAGGCCAGATTGGAGGGGGTTTGGAGCAAACTGGGGCAATGGAATGTGTCCCTGTTGCAGGGGCTGGGAATGAGTTTTAAGGTCCCTTCAAACCCAAACCAGTCTGTGACTCCATGATTCTGGGATGAAGGACATGCTGGAGTTGCAGAAGTCTTGTGCTCATGGAGAGCAGACAGGGAAGAGCAACCTTCATTCCACTGCTCACCAATCCCTTGAGATTATCACTTTGGTGAGACCCATAAAAAGCTTTTTCAGGACTTTTCCCAGGATCCACAGTTATTCCCAAGTGCTCTTCCCTGTCCCTTATTTGTGAGACCCCTTTGTTAAGACCATCTAGGTGTCTGGTAGTGGCTTGGAGATGAGCAGCTGGCATGAGCTGGAAGGGACCTACAAGGATCATCACATCCAACTCCTGGCCCTGCCCAGGATGACCCCAAGAATCCCACCATGTGTCTGAGAGCACAGGATGTGGGAATGCCATCAGACTGTGGTGGTGTTTCTGTCTTTCTTCATCCCCTTTGGCTGCTCTGTGTGTGTTTGGCTTCGTGCTTGAGGCAGAACAGACATTTTTCCACCCTGAGCACCTCAGTAAGTGGCAAAGCCTTGACTTCTTTGTCCTCCTCCATGCCAAGCTTTATCTTCTCTCTTTCCTGTAAGTAAGAGCCTGCATTGCTTCTTGTCTTGGCCTTATTCCCAAGGTATTTCCAGTACCATTCCCTCCTGTCTTTTGTGCTCCTGGACAGTTGCCTCAGGATTTCGTGATGTCACTTTGAGTTACCAGCCAGATGGGAATGTCTCTGGGAATTTCTTTCTGCCAAGTACAGTTGTCACTCCCCTGAGTTTATTCTCTCCATGGTCTGTTGGTTGGATCAATCCACACCTGATGGGATGTTTGATACATTCACAGCCTGCACATAGTTACTGCTGTGCCCAAAAAGTGTAAGGCATATCCACAAATGATTTCAGAAGGGAGATGAGCTGTACTTGAAGAGATTGTCTATTCAAGGCTGGATTTTGAGATTCTGGGAGCATTAATACAAATAAATACAAAAATATCCAAACAGGATATTAAACTCCTCTATTTTACGCGCAATTTGTGATTATTTTTAGGTTTTCATGTTATTCATGCGTATTTATTTTCCACTCTAGGAACTCCTGGGGTTTTGCTCTCCCGGGTGAACTGCTGGGACTGGCCTGGAATTTGCACCCAGGAGAACGTCACCCAGTTTCCTACAATCAAAATTTACCAGAAGGGAGAGCAGTCAGTGACATATGATGGCATGTGGGGAACTGAAGAGCTGACCAGCTTCATCATCCTGTAAGTGAGGAGTCTCCATATGGTGACATCTGCCAGATCCAGGTCTGGATACATCATGACCTGTGTAAAGGGAAATCCTTCTTGGAAAAACAACGCCAGGTCTGATTGTAGACCTGGTTTGGAAATTAATTGAATAACTCTTTGTGGTTTTCAATCTCAGGGAACATCTGCGCTTGGACAGTGCATCTTTCTGTTGTCACTGTCCCTTTTTTTTCTGGAATTCCTTCTCTGTTATTTTTAATGGGGATCCCAAGGATCTCAGAGCACCCAGAGTGGCTCAGGGCTGTTCTCTCTTCCCCATAACCAGCTCTAGTGCCTTTCTGTGTCTGGACTTTGTCCTTCCTCCCTTCCCAGATGATAATTTCTGTCTCTAATGAGGTATGACAGTTGTCACATTGGGTTGGGGCTCTGTTGGATTGAGGTTGCCCTTTTGTCTCTTCATCCCAAAAGATGCAGGTTGTTCCTTTGCCTTTCCACAGGAGTCGGGTTTCCTGCCCACTGGAACTGGCCACAATGGAGGAAGCAGAAGGATATTTAAGAGGAGAGCTTCCATCTGAGCTGTCATCCCATCACTACCCTTCCCTTCTGGGAGTGTTTAGCAGAGCCACAAGTGAAGGTTAGTGTGGTGTTTGTGGGTTAGGCACTCTTCAGCTTCATTCCTGCTGGAAGAGGGATGCTTCCGGGTGCTTGGAAGTTCACAACACAGCCTGCCTGGCACTACCCTGTTTAGTTTTACAAGGAGAGGATTGCAGGTGATTCCAGATGTGGCACCTAAGGTCCATACCTGGCTCAGAGGACATTGCTGAGTGTGAGAGTAGTAACTCACCAACAGTTTGTCCCTGTTGTACCTCCTGCCCCTCACCCTGAAGAGTTTGGCTCTGTCCCCTTTGTGAGTCCCTTCAACATAGTTGTGGGCTGGCACTGAATTCCCTCTTAGCCTCTGACTGAGTCCAGGTCCATCAGCCTCTTCCTGTAGTCCATGCACAACATGTCACAGCATATTCTTCCTTAAAGAAAGGCCTTTCCACTCTTGGATTGATAGTTATCTTTCTGACTCCGCTTGAAAATGTGGTAGTCCCAGTTCTTTAGCACACAACCCAAAGCCTTTATTTTTTAAAAAAACCAAAACAGTAATAAGGTAAACTACAGATTTCCTGCCTCAAAAGGAATGAATTGGTAATAACTCAGTGAAATCCACTTGTGAATTTTGGAATAGGTGGAAGGAGAGTCCTGAGCTTGTTTGGGTTTGTCTCACTCTGTAGTCTTGGTCAGCACAGTCATGGGCAGTGGCTGAAACTTGAAACAGTCGCAGTCTCCCTGCCTTGCCTGCTCTGAGTCACTGGGATGTGCTCCAGGACCATCCCTTCCATGCCACAGCTGTGGTCCAGCATCCACTGGGTTTCCACAGCCCTTCATAAAAGTAGGGAAATGGATCCGAGAGCTGTGTTGCTTTTTCCTGTGACAGCCATATATGATACCAAGGGAGAGGGAATAAAGTCAGTCTGGAAAGGGAACATCTTGTCATGGTTCAGGCAAATCACAGAATCATGGAATGGTTTTGGTTGGAAGGAACCTTAAAGCCCATCTCATCCCACCCCCTGTCATGTGCAGTGACACCTTCCACTAGCTCAGGTTGCTCCAGGCCCTGTCCAACCTGGCCTTGGACACTTCCAGGGATGGGGCAGCCACAGCTTCTCTGGGTAACCTGTGCCAGGGCCTCACAGTGCAGACCTGGAACCTTCCCACCCCACGGTCTCTCAGTTGCCAGCTCCCCTGGGAATTACTGCCTTGGAAAAAGGAGAACTTTCTGATCTTGCTTAAGATCAAATTTTCAGACTATTTTTATTTTAAAGCTCTGCTGTGCCTCTAAATTTTGGTTTAATGCAAACCAAGCTACTTTCTCACATGAGGGGCTCCAGAGGGAATTTACTACGCTCAAAGGTAAGAACCAGAGAGAGTGTCTGGAACTAACGAGAAACCACCTGGGCTATGCTCACCGAGCCAGCTGCCAGCTGATTCCCTGTTTCTCTGGAGCATCTAATGTGGTAAATACAGCAAAAAATCTTACTGAACCCAAAGAGATTTAGTCCAGCCCAGAGAAGCTGTAGCTGCCCCTGGATCCCTGGAAGTGTCCAAGGCCTCGTTGGACAGGGCTTGGAGCAACCTGGGCTAGTGGAAGGTGTCCCTGCCCATGACAGGGGGTGGACTGGATGATCTTTCAGGTCCCTTCCAACTCAAACCATTCTGGGATTCTCTATAGAAGCTGTTTGTTTCCTTCTGTGCAAACGGGAGCCTTGGGGGTTTCCAGGCAGCTCTTTGTCTGTTCCCTCAGGGCACATCCATGTACAGTCTGGAACAGCATCTGCAGTCTGGGGTAACTCAGCCACAGATGCCAAGGGAGATGAAATTCATGATGCCTTCTCCTCCCATAACCTGGGGGTGCTGGAGCCTTCTGCAGAATGGCCTGAGGGAGCAGAAAGCTGGAGCCAGCTACTCTGGCACCAAACCAGCCTGGAGTCAGGAAAACCACATTGCTCCTCTTGTCAACCTGCAGGCTTATCTGGAATTTCCAGTCATTTTCTCATGGCAAGACTTTCCTGCTCTAACCTGAACCAGCGATGCACCAGGTCATTGCCATTTCTAGTTAACTGAGGCAGTCCAGCAGAAATGTCCAACTAAATAAATCCCTGGATTTTTTCCAACCCTTAAGATGAGGACTATGTTAAGAAGCCCTTTGGTGGGTCTGAGCTAAAAGAGGCTTGTGGGAAAATTCATAATTAATATTTATTAGGAAGAGGTGAATGGTATTACGAGGGCAATGAACGAGCATTTTCCTGGAAACTTGAAGAACTTTGAGGGGAGCAGTTTGTTTTCTGTGCAGAAACTGGAAGATCCTTGGAAGTGAGACTCTGTCCTAAACCCTGTGGCAAATATTTAAAAATAAAGCTGTGTTCTGCACTGCTCTGGTGCCTCACAGGGCTTGGCAGCATCAGAGGAAGCCAAGTGATGAAGGCATGAGGGATGCTACATGTGCTGCTGGAGAGCATGGTCAGGAGATTCCTTCTTCCAGAGGATAAAGGTGATACTCAGCTCCCACCTCCCAAAACTCTGCAGAGATTTCAGACCCTTCCTCATCTGGCAGCTTTATTCCTTCTTGTTCCCAAATCAGTGAGGTTGTGCTCCTGCAATTCAGAGCAGTGTCATGGAAGACAGGTGGGATTCCAGATGGAGGAATATGCTGCAGTGCCTGATCTGACCCCACAAGGAATTTAAAAAGTGCTCTCAGCGGGACTAATTTCCCAGGAAATGTTTAAATAGATTCTTTAGAAGTGCATCTTCTGTGTGAATTTGGGTGGTTTCTGACACGGAGCTGAGAAACTGTCACTGTGAGCTGTGGAGAAATACAGGCTGGTGTGTGGCTCTGGGTCTGGCACAGCCCCTAAAATATGGGACAATTTGGAAGTGTGAAAGGTAGGGAGGATCTCACCAAGAGTGACCCTGATGAAAGGAGTAAGCCTGGGCTCTGCTGAAGGTTGTCCTGGCTTAGGAGAGAATTCCTGCAGCCAGAGCTGCTCCAGGCACTTCAACATGAGCTCATGTCTCAAGTGAGGGTTTAAAGCCTGTAGACCTGCTCCTTGGAGGAACTTGGGATGTGAACTTTTCCTTCAACACCAGTGAAATCAAGTAGTCAAAGACCAAAAGATCTGAAAACCAACATCACGCCTATCCAGGAGTGATTTCTCTTTACCACAAGATGAACCAGCTAAGCTCTGTCACCAGTTTTGTTGTGTGTGGGTTGTTTCCCACAAAGGACCTGTTGGAGCGAGTCCAGAGGAGGCCACGGAGATGACCCAAGGGCTGGAGCATCTCTGCTTTGGAGACAGACTGGGAGAGCTGTGGGTGCACACCTGGAGAAGAGAAGGCTCCAGGGAGAACTGAGAGCCCCTTGCAGTGCCTAAAGGGGCTCCAGGAGAGCTGGAGAGGGACTGGGGACAAGGCATGGAGGGACAGG
>JAWWLT010000169.1:61929790-61950390 GCA_035040995.1 Premnoplex brunnescens
GGATCCCTGGAAGTGTCCAAGGCCAGGTTGGATGGGGCTTGGAGCACCCTGGGCTGGTGGAAGGTGTCCCTGTCCATAGCAGGGGGGTTGGAATGAGATGGGCTTTAAGGTCCCTTCCAACCCAAACCATTCCATGATTCTGTGATAATGACTGAACCCTCAATAAGCCACTCCTTGAGGACCTGTACTTCCATTTGAAAAGGAAAATAGTGTAAATAACAGGTTATGGTCCCTATGGGAAACAATGGAAAATACAGTTTTGAGTGTAGCTGGAAAAGGGGAGTCAAAGAGCCCAAAAGTGACCAGTTGTGAGGCAGCCCCGTCTACTGAGGTGAGTCACCCATCCCAGGAGCTTGGGCTGGCCCGTGCTGTGGCAGTGAATGTTCTGAGGAGCACAACTGGTGTCTGACTGGATCTTATTGAAGTTACAAAGCAACATATATCATGGCTCTATCTGAGACACAACCTTATTTCTTTGCAAAAATCTGACTTCTCCAAAGAGGGAGATTTCTAACTCTCTGTAAGTCGGAAGAGCCTTTTTTGTTGCTTTCAGTTGCTCAATGCAAAGGAGGAGGAGTGGTGGTGGTGTTGGTGTTGAAATCCGCCCTGTTCTCACCCCACCTTTGGCAGCAGCTGTTTGGATCTCTGATCTCTGACTGCATTTCACAAGCTCACACATGGTGCTTTGCATGTTCCCACAGAGCTTGGCTTTCCCGTGGATCCAAGTGCCAAAACGGCCGGGTTGGACAGGACTTGGAGTCACCTGGTCTAGTGGAAGATGTTCCTGCCCATGGCAGGGGGTGGGACAAGATGATCTTTAAGGTCCCTTCCAACCCAAATCCCAACTCAATCCCATCCTGGGTTTCTATAAAATCTGAGGCTGTTTTGTATAAGGGAATAAACCAGTTCTGGAGTCAGCTTCCTTTAGGGGATCTGCTCTGATGGATCAGAAGAGCCCCACCGTGGTCCTTCCCCATCCTATAGCAATCCCTGTAACAAACCAAGGCACTTGTGGGAGAGGTTGGTTTATCCCTGGGCTCTTGACACTACTCCAGTAAAGTCAACATCCGTCATTTCCCAAAGGCCACTGGGATTTGCAAGATTTCTATTTAGACTTATAATTGCTCCTGTTTCTAAGAACACTTATGGACTTTAAGTCCTTAAGGACATTTCCTTTTCCAGCAGTGCCTCTGTCATGCAGGTCCTGGAAACTCAGTGCTGGTGACTGGAGAGCAAATGCTGCTCTCAGAATGGGAATTTGCCTCTGATCCTTGGTCTCTGCCAGCTCCTCCTCCCGTGGCCTGTTGCTCTGAGCTGCAGCCATTTCTCACGAGCCTCTAGTCCTGGTTTCATTCCCAACACTTTGCTGTGGGAGGGTGTTACGTGTTCAGGCATCGATTGGTTTCCTGAGGGAACCTCAACACCTCTCTTTCTACTGTTTATTCTTGGATTTTTATCCTTTTTCTTTTTCCAGCCAGGGAAGCTTTTGAAGAGGCAGGAAACATCCTAAGTGGCCACGTAAAGATGGGGATATATTTGGAAGATGATGCCTTGGCTTTGTAAGTTGCTTCTCTTTTTCTTTGGAAATTATTCAAAATGATTTGCATTTAGTGAAAGGCAGTGCCTGGAGCAAGTGTCACTGGCCAGGCTGAGCGACTTAATCTTGTAAGGAGACTAGGGGATTGTTTGGGACTCATCCCAAGGGAATTGTCACTTTGGCTCTGTCACTGACTCTCAGCCTGTCCGTGGCCAACTCACAGCCCTGTTCAGTCCTCCAGCCCTGCTAGCCTCCATGGATCTGGTTGTGTTCCTCAGACAAACTTTTATGGAGGAAAAAACAGGCAGGAAAAATTATACCATCCTTGTGTGAGGGAGAAAAAACAGTTCTGCTGTTCTATTTCCATCAGGAAAAAGTGATGGATTGTCCCTGGCCATCCTCTTTGTGTGGTCTCTTCTCTTGCGCTGGTGATTGCCCCAGTTGCCAAGAGCAGCCAGAAGAGAGGCTGTGGAGTAGGGATTGTGTCTGGGTGCTGGAAAAGGCTTTGGAAATCTGGAAATAAATGCTGTCTTGCCATGGAGCTGCCTTGGAGCTTTGGTCTCATCCAGCTTCCCTGTGAGCACTCACATCTGGCTGGGAGATGTTTGCAGCTGCCAGGGATGGGGAGGAACCTACCTCTATCTTTTCATCCTCTCACCATGGATCTTTTTTTTCCTGAAAATATTCCCCCACTTATCCCTCCCCCTGGCAAGAGCAAGATGTTGCCACCATTTCCACACAGAGCTTTGGGAGGAAGAGTGCTGTAAAAACACAGCAGCCTTCCCCCTGCACATATGGTGAAGGCAAATTCAAGGCTTCCCTGTCCAGTTCCTGGGGGAATAAGGATCAGTTGCATCCCTAACTTTAAGCCACGTTGGAGCTAATGGGATCTGAGCACTTAACTGTGCCACTAAGATTCCAGCAAGGGGCAAAGTGCTTTAGATTAGAGTGTGAGAGATGCTTCAGTGCCTAAGGAATGCAGCGAGATCCAGGGGGAATCTTCAGCTTGTCCTGGCATCTCGTCTCCATCAGGAATTAGCTATCAAGGGAGAGTTAAAAACCCCAGAAGGTCCTTGGCCTGTTTTCCAGGTGTGGGTTTAACAGCCTATAATGCCCCAGGGCATTATTTTCATTAGTTTCCTACAGATGTGATACATCCCTGAAGAGACACAGGAATTTCTGTGGTGTGCATGGAGAATCAAAATAAAAATACCTTGGGAATACATCTCCAAACCAGGCTCCATAGCTGCATCTTGGAAGTGAGGCAGTGCCAAGCTTGTCCAGTGTTAGGATAGGAGACCACTGGGCATGTCCCAAAATCATAAACCTCCAAGACTTTCCTTCCCTAAGGATCCCAGCCCAGCTGAGAGATGGAAAAAAAGCAGAGGAGTGCAGGTTGGTCTTACAAGTCACCAGTAGAAAAAGCCTGTGTTCTCTCAGCTCTGACACGTTAAAGAATACACCTTCCTGCTCCTGGCCCAGGAGTCTGCAGCCTGCTCCTGTTTAGCTGGAATATTTTAGTACAGTTTATACTGATACTCCTTCTGCCAAATTTGGAGCTTGGCTGTGATTTGTGGGTGAAGCTACTGTAGCTGAGCATCTTCTCAACTGTAAGTAAAAAGTAAACACTTACAGGAATTTCTTGTGCAAGACCCAGGCTCACTTCCCTTCTTAAGAAAGAGAAAAGCTATTCTTCTGCTCAAGGCTCAAGGAGAAAATATTTGTGCCTCCCAGGTCACGGAGTGCTGATTCCCCTCTTCCCAGTGAAAAAGGTCTACAGGACACACTGAGAATGTTGTTAGCAGAGCTGTTTGCTCAGCAGGCACCTGCTGCCTGGTCACCAAGGAAGGCAAAAAAGGCTTTGAGGAAGAAATGCTTTGAATGAGGGCGTTTTTTATTTCCACATCCACGTCTCAGGTTCCTGCCAAGTATTTGTTTGCAGATGATTTTGATTTAAATGCAAGGCTCGTGTTACCCTCTGACTGGCCCTGCTGTATGAATGGAAAGCTGTGTAAGCAACAATATAACCCCCCAGGACCAGGAAGATGGGAAGGGATTTCAGGGTATACTCTGGCTGGGGAAGTTGGTGGGTTTCTGGCAGAATATAACAAATTTCCTTATTGAATCATAGAAAATAATCCCAGAATGGTTTGAGTTGGAAGGGAACTTAAAGATCATTTCATTCCACCCCCTGCCATGGGCAGGGACACCTTCCACTAGCCCAGGTTGCTCCAAACTCCATTCAACCTGGCCTTGGACACTTCCAGGGATTCAGGGGCAGCCACAGCTTCTCTGAGCAACCTGTGCCAGGGCCTCACCACCCTCCCAGCCCCTTATCAAAGGCTGCAGAACAAATTGATATATTTTAGACATTGGGAGCAAGAGTCCTCTCCTCCTCCTCTCAGCCATGACCAAGCCAGAGAATCTCTTTAAAATATCTGGAAGTTTAGAAAGTTCAAAATCCCTGAATTATATTTTTTTTAGGGTTTTGCCACTCTTAATCAACAGTAAGCAATGGGAAAGCTTCGCTCAGGGCTGGATTTACAGAGGTGAATTAAAAAAGCTGGAATGGCATGGATAAATCCAAGTTATCTGCAGTTCCCTCTGCTTGCTTTGTCACTGATGACCCAGAGAAGTTCTTAACTCAGAGGGTGGGCAGGCCCTGGCACAGGTTGTCCAGAGAAACTGTGGCTGCCCCTGGATCCCTGGAAGTGTCCAAGGCCAGGTTGGATGGGGCTTGGAGCAACCTGAGCTGGTGGAAGGTGTCCCTGTCCATGGCAGGGGGTGGAATGAAATGGTCTTTCAGGTCCCTTCCAACCCAAACCATTCTGGGTTTCTGGGATTCTATTCCTACTTCTCTTTGCTTTTCACAATTAGGGTTGAATGGTGCAAATACCCACTCAGGCCTTCACTCTGCCCTCATCCAAGGCAACCAGAAGGTCCCAGACTCCATCCAAGGGACACAACTCACACAAAATAAGCTCCAGGAGGTCTAATTTTTGGCTTAGTGAACAAGCCCAAAATTTTGGTGAAGTCCAACCCCACATTAGAGCAACATCCACAGGCTGGACCCACAGACTCTTGGGGGAGTAGCTCGTGCTTTGTTCCTCAGTGCTCTTCTGGTCAGAGGGTTCAAGGGTATTTAAAGAAAAGCTGAGAAAGTGAGAAAAGCAAAAATAGGAGAAGTCTGAGCAACGAAAGGGCAGGGAGGACACCAAGATGGGAGAGCAATTTTCTGGAAGTTTGAGGAACTTCAGCCCTGGAGGCTCCAGATGTCACTGCTCACAGACAGAGGAAATCAGCAGTGGCCTCAGCAGTTTTTTCGGGGCATGTCTAGTTTATTTTTCAAGGGCTGATGGAAATTTTTCAAAAGTTGTGACACCAGAATTCAGAGAATCCCAGAATGGTTTGGCTTGAAAGGAACTTAAATCTCATCTTGTTCCACCCCCTGCCATGAGCAAGGACACCTTCCACCAGCCCAGGTTGCCCCAAGCCCCGTCCCACCTGGCCTTGAACACTTCCAGGGATGGAACTTCCCTGTCCCTACTTGTCTCCAGGAGGAGTGTGCAGCACGTTTGGGGCATGTCCAGTCCTCCAGGCAATCCTTGTTCCCATCCCTCTCTTTCAGATCCCGTAAATACTCCATGTCCCCCCCAGCCCTCCTCCTTGCCCGGAGCAGAGGTCGGAGCGTGGAAGGCATCGCTTTGTCCAAACAGAGCGTGCAGGACATGGTGCAGATGATCAGATATGAGCTGCTGGACATTTTTGTAAGTAAAAGAGAATAAAAGTGTCCTTTATCCCTGATAATAGCGTGGAGCTCTGCAAAACAAACATGTCTGCTCATTGCTTCCATCGTGCCGAGTTTGTTTTTCAGATTTTATGGCTTGGATCAAGGAGTCTGGACAGGAATCTGCTGGTTGCTGTGTGGCCTCGGGGCAGGAGACCCTGCAATTGATGGAATGGCCTCATAGTCAATGACCTGCTGCTGTGGTGGCTTGGCCTCTTGCAGACTCTGCTCCCAGCCTTTTCCACATGAGTTTGAGAAACTGGTTATAGCCATAACATGTGGAGCTGGGATGAGCTGGCCTTGCTTCTCCCTCTGCTTGCACTCCCAGCTGCTCCTACAGGCTTGGTGTGCAATGGGCAGGGTTGGGTGTATTCATCCCCAAAGTGCACCAAAATCCCAGCAGCCACTTGTTTTCCAACCTTTGGACACACCAGCCTTGCTTAACTCCCTCATGTAAGGACAAAAAGTCTTAATTTTCTCCTGTTTTCTCTTCCCCCTAAACCCCAACTTCTTGCTTTGATGTCTTGCAGCCCGAAATCACTGTGCAGAATCTGCCCCAGTACCTGCAGCTCACAAAGCCCTTCCTCATCCTGTTCAGTGATGGTGACATCAGCCAAATGGAAAGCAAGGAAATGTTGAAGCTGGCAAAAGGAAGCCCGCAGCAGCCATTTGTGGCTTGTTGGTTGAACTTGTGAGTGTGTGAAAACCTCTTTCCTGCTCACTCTGAGCCTTTCTAGGGCAAGGTAAAAACCTGAGGCTTCAATTCCTGAAAACACAGGCTGGTAATTTGATTATTGGGTCTGAAATCATCGTGAGCTTGGAGGTCAAGCCATTTGACAATGAGTCAGTCGGTGTTCTGGGCAGCTGCAAAATTACCTGACAAAGTGAAATTAGTAAATGTTTAATTGATTGCAGAAGTAATTTTGGATAGAGGAAAATGTTCTCAAAGATATTGTGTAGTAGCCTGACCCTGGGTCTGGTGTTATTTGTAGTTTTGTTCATGTGGGAGTGAAAAAAAATGAAATTTGCCCTCCTGGAATGTCTTATGGTGATTTTCCACGAGCAGTTACAGGGAATGGCTGGTCATTGACTGGGAGGAGAAAGTTCAGCCAGAAGAAGCCACATAAAGCAAACTTAAAAAGCATTCAGGAAACAATGAATCCAAGAGCTAAGAAATAAAAAGTTGTAGGAAAGGGGACTTTTTTTTTTAATCCTCTCCTTTCTAGTCGCATTTTTACTTTTTAGGCTCTGTTTGTTTTGCCCAAGCCCAGAGACACCTCAGTGGCTTAATCATAACATGCTTTGAAGTCTGGGCAGCGCCGTCCAGCGTGGGCTGGGTTGAGCTAAGGGAGAATACACATGTTTTCAGAGAGAAACACATTTGTTTGCCAGTAAAGCACAAGAGATGAGTGCCCTGGAACTTCCCCACCTACACATCAGCCTTTGCTCCCTCTCCCTGAGAAACAAAAAGCTGTCCTGGGTCACAGCAAAAGGGCACAGCCACAAAACAGGGTAGAATCATGGAATGGTCTGGGTTGGAAGGGACCTCAAAGACTGTCTCTTTCCACCCCCCTGCCACGGGCAGGGACACCTCCCGCCAGCCCAGGTTGCTCCAAGCCCAGTCCAACCTGGCCTTGGACACTTCCAGGGATGGTGCTTCTACATTCCCACAGGCAAAACTGTGCTTGGTTGGGTGTGACCTAAGGGAGTTGATGATTGTTTGGCTCTCAGTCCCGCTGTGGTGCCCAACCTGAATCTCCTCTTCCCAACAGGAAGAAGACTCCGGTGGGATATGGGATCCTGCGGACGTACTTTGCCACGGTGCCTTCGCTGCCTGTTCTCATCTGGGTGAACCTTCATGTGGGGGGCCAGGTGTTCAAGTTCCCACCAGCACAGTCCATCACTGAAGTGAACATCTTGTCTTGGCTGGAGAAGCTCCAAGCAGGACTGGAGATTCCCAGCAGTAAGTGAACACAGGTTTATAACATTCCCAAGCACACGCTGTGAGCTCCGGTCTGTTTATGAGAAGGCACTACATGCAATAAATTGTCTGCCCTGGAATTTAATGATGGAAAAACTAGCTCTGCTTGTTAGAGCTGGAGAAGTACAAACAGTCCAGCCTGGAGACAATGCCCACACTCACAAGTTTGCTCTGGGACTGTGTAGTGTTCAGAGCCAAACGTGGGTAGTTGGGAACTGGTATCTCTTCCCAGTGATAATTCCCAAACCTGGCTGTGCTCTCCTGTTGCTCCAAACAGACCTGAAACAGAGCTTGCTGATAAAACATCCCAGCGCTCATTTGTCTATGTAAGAAATGGCTGCTCTTCAGGCACCTTCCAGCATTTGTTTTTGGATAGGAAAGGATAAGGAAGCTGGTGTTTTGCTGTGATCTTTGGGACACAAAGGGTTGGCGTGAGCTGTGAAGCTTTTCACTGCATCCCTCCTGCCTTGAGCAACCTACTGACCCTTTGGAGGAAGGCAGCATGGTTATACCTTCCTTGAGAAAGCTGGAGAGGGACAGGACAAGGGGGAATGGCTTCCCACTGCCAGAGGGGAGGGACAGATGGGATATTGGGAAGAAATTCTTCACTGGGAGGGTGGGCAGGCCCTGGCACAGGTTGCCCAGAGAAGCTATGTCTGCCCCTGGATCCCTGGAAGTGTCCAAGGCCAGGTTGGATGGGACTTTGAGGAACCTGGGCTAGTGGAAGGTGTCCCTGCCAATGGCGGGGAGTGGGATGGGATGATCTTTAATGTCCCTTCCAACCCAAACCATCCTGGAATTCTACTGTTCTATGATCTTTAAGAAAAGATTTTTAATTTTGTATTTTCTGGAATGGCAAAAAAGGCCATAATTCCTTTGAAAGGGAAATATCCATGGAGGGTGGGGCTTAACTCTTAACTTACCAACATGGGACTGTATTTGCTTCTCAGGTACCTTGTCTGAGGAGGACTGGAAACCACCACTCCCAGCTTATGACTTCCTTCAGATGATGGACATGGCCATGCCTGAACTCCCCCTCCACAATTCCCACCACCCTGGGGACATGCCAGCACAGCATCCCCCCAAAATCCCAGGAGGAGACACTGCCATGAGGGAAGAGCCATCCCAGCAGACCATGGCAGAGAAAGTGGGGTCCCCTGGCAGGGACCTGCGTGGCACAGCCCCCAGGCTGGCAGCCAGGGAGAAGCAGGGCAAGAGACACAGCGAGCTCTGAGAGGGAAATGTGGCACTGCCCAGGAACACCTCCCACTTTCCCAGCCCATCCTGGGCCTTCACACCGAGGAGAGCAGTTTTTTGAGCTGTAAATGAATGGTGAAGGGGTAAAACAGCTCCCAGCTGCAGTGTGCTGGTTGTTTCCAACACCAGGGATGTGTCTGTACATCCCACATGTTGTTCCCTGACTGCTCTTGGGAGCTCCCAGAACTACCCTGGGAAAGACAAATCAGCACAGCCCTGCTCTGCAGTGTCCCTAAGTCTCACACAGTCACTTCAGGAAGAGGTGAGTGATTCCAAGGTGGAAAGCCCATTTCCTACCCAGTTGCAGTAGGAATTCTACTAATGTGTGTCAGCAAGTCCTGCAATTCCATCTGCACTGGAACCATGTGGAGCCAGGATGGCCAGCATTCCACCCACTCCTGGGCTGCTCCAACCAGCACCTGGTTCTGCTCACACCTGACTTGTGACCTGAATTCATGAGTGTGTTCATCCTTGAGGGTAAGAGAAAGTTCTGGTTAAAGCAGATTTATTGCAGAGACCAGAGCTCAGCTCACACAACAGCCCTGAATAGCTGAGACAAAACTCTGCCAGCAAGTCCCGAGGGTGGGCAGGTTGGGAGATGGCTTTCCTCACTGTTGGCATTTTCTTGGGCACAAGCCCAGGAGGTTATTTGCAGCCTGGATTTTTCGTTGCTCTTGGTGACAGTGGCGAGGTTGGTGCTTCCTGAGCTGGGAATGGTGCTGGGAGTGAGGTCTGTGGAGAGCCCAGTGCTGTGGAAACAAGGAGAGGGAGATGAAGGGCAAGGCTGGACCCTCCCAAGATGGGATGGAGCTGCTTCCCATCCACAACTAGGTGAGGAGATGCAAAACCTGGGGAAGTGGCTTTCCAGCCTCTCCTCATCTAGGGACAACAAATGGCAGGAAGTTGAAACTGGATGGTCTTTAAGGTTGTTTCCAACGCAAACCCATCTGGGATTTCATGATCATCCCACTTCCTTCAATAAGCATCTCCCTTCTGCAGCACTCCTGAGATGTACCAGGAGGGTCAGACCTTCCTCCTACTCTTAAGGGCTCTGAAATTCCTGGGAAGGGGAAAATCAATGGTAAGGAACTGCTGAGAGTGTTGTAAACTGTATTTCTCATCTTGCAAAACAGCCCACATGGTTGGGAGTATTTTGAAATGCCCAGAAATAGATCATAAGGCCGGAGCTCTCCTTGAAGCCCTTACTTGAAACAAGAGCATTTTTGGACTGAATGGCAGGCTTTGAGCCAAAATGTATGTATTTAAAGGAATAAACTGCAGCATGCTGATCAGAGGCAGCATTCCCAAGGGAACGGGTAGGTCAGGGTGTGAACCTCCTTGAGTTCCCGTCATTTCTCTGCTCTATAAGGTCCTCAGGCTGTCGGACCCCATGAGCTGTACATTGGTCATTTCCCATCCTGTTCCTAGTCACAGAATCCCAGAATTGTTTGGGTTGGAAGGGACATTGAAGACCATCTCATTCCACTCCCTGCCATGAGCAGGGACACCTTCCACTAGTCCAGGTTGCTCCAAGCCCCATCTAACCTGCCCTTGGACACATCCAAGGATGGGGCAGCCACAGCCTGTCTGGGTGACCTGTGCCAGGGCCTGCCCACCTTCCCAGTGAAGAATTTCTTCCCAATATCCCATCTAACCCTGCCCTCTGTCAGGTGAAATGCAATATTTGGGTTTGTCATTGGTGTCTTAAATAAACTCCACCCCAAGTAGACTCGGTCTGCATCTCTCTTGGGTGCCGGGTGGTGGGAGCAGGAGCTGCTGTTCTGGGGTGGGTGCCCTGCAGCAGCAGGATCTCTTCCTTCCACAGGGTTTGTGCAAGACAAGGAGTATTCCCACATCCTCGCTCTTGTCCCCGTGTCCTTTCCCAGGCGCAGCCCTTGTCCCGTGCGGGATCGCGGCAGGAGTTTGTCACTAGGGGTCAGTGCCACCTCTCCGTTGTGGCTGAATGAGTCGCTGCCTCTGCCGGTGCTGCTGGATGGACGCTGCAGCGTTGCCACCAAAGGGGTGGGAGCTCAGAAATGACTTCCCAGTGAGATCCTGTGGGAATGCTGTTTGCTCGCAGGGAGTCCTGGCTCTGTTGGCTTCATCCCCCACATCAACAGCGGGATCCATATGTTCGAACCTCCTAGGTTGGGTTGGGGTGCCAGGAGTCCCGAGCTGGGCTCACCTTGCTTGAGTAGGGTCGCCTACTGTGGTGACCTGGGGAAGGGATGTGCTTGTCCATGTCCTGCTCCTGCCAGCACCCAGCTGGGTGGGCAGCTGGATTTGCTGTGGATGCTGCTCAGGGTCCTGCACCACATCAGATGGCTTTGAGTTTGTTGAGTTGTTTTTTTCAGTACAAAATACCTTTTTCATTGTGTAGCACAAGCAGGCACTTGGGTTGGAAGGGACCTTACAGACCATTTTGTTCCACCCCTTGCCATGGGCAGAGACACCTTCCACTAGCCCAGATTGCTCCAGGCCCCATCCAACTTGGCCTTGAATTATGGCCTTGAGTGAGAAGCGAGTCAGAGGTGGGAGAGCTCTGGCTCTGGGGGGCAGCTGTGAGGGATGGAGTGAATCCCACCAGGCTGGAGGATCAGGATGATTGGGATGCTGTCCTACTCCCTAAGCAGCAGGAGGCAGCCAGGGGTCACCAGGGCCTGAGCATCGACATTTCTCCCTGTGTCAGCAATGCTGGTGCTGAGGTGACATCACAAGGAACGCTGATGTTTTCGGCTCCCCCTTCAACCATGTAACAACCAAAGTTGTGTTTCTATGGATAAACCACAGATCTGACTCCCTTGGTGATGCTACCAGAGTGCAGGCTGAGCTGGAGATTGCCTGGCAGATACGGATGGACTATTTACAGCTTCAGACCAAACTCCTCTTTTGATGAGACTTGATCTCAGCACTGCTCTGAAGGTGGACATTTGGATGTGCTTCAGGAGCCTTTCAGGGGGTGTTTAAATGTCAGCGGTTGATCAGGAGATAAAATGATGATACACACACATTAAAAAAGGATTATGTGCTTGTCCTGGAAAGCAAAACAATTTATTGTCCAAAACAATAGGAAATTCTCCATGTTGGTCCCTTCCAGCCCAGGATATTCTGTGATTCTCTGATCTCTCATCACCCTCAAGGACTCCTACAAAACCATCATCACCTGTTAGGAGGGAGGAAGGCTTGCAGCAGTGCTCCCTGCAGGGCAGGGGCAATATTGAGGGGGTGTGCTTTGTTTTCCATGTTTAAAAGCTTTTATGGGAAGGATTGTGGAGGTGCCTGCTGGTCTCCAAACCGTGGGACATGGGAAGCAACCATGGTGTTTCTCCCAGCTTTTTTCACTCTTTGAGCTAAACGAGGGTGATGAATGACAAGTCCTTGTGTTGGAAGGTGGATTTTCCAAGTTGGTTGTTCCCAGCCCATCCAGGACCACTGCTGGCCACAGTCCCAGGCTTGGACCACTGCTGGCCACAGTCCCTCCCAACAAGTCTCGCTCCATGGCCAGGCTCTCCTCCAGCTGTGCCGTAGGGATACAGCTGCAGGGCAGCAGAACAGATGGCTGCAGCAGGGAGGAGGCAGGAGAGGACACTGTCCCCAGGAAGGAGATGCTTCGAGGCAGGAGAAGGGGCATGGGAAGGACAGATCTGCCTGGACAGATTCCAGCGGCGCTGCCAGGATGTGGAGCACGACAAGACCTGGTGAGCTGGCTTTGTCCCCTGAGCTCATCGGTGTCTGGTGCTGTGTGGGGACAGGGAGTCTGGCAGGGATGGAGGACGGTAGGAGACAGTCACTCCGTGCCATCTGGTGCCTCAGCCTGGCAGAGATGCTCTCCTCCAGCACGGCTTGGCCATGATCCATGTCCCAGTGGCGGAGCCGCATCCGGGGCTGTTTGCCGGAGTTGCCGGGTAAGGCTTGTCTCCTGCTGAGGCTTTCTGGGATCTCCTCAGCCAGACCTCAGGGCATCCACGTTTACAAGTGTGGTGCAATCCATGCTGGTAGCCTGGGGCTGTGTTCCCTGTGCCCTTGACATCACCTGAGGGGGTGGGAGAAGGATCCTGTGGCTGGGGTATCTGTCATTGCCAGTGTGTACCACTGGCCAGACCCAGACTGAGTCCACACCATGCCCCTGCTGCCTGTCAGTTTGGGGACAGTGGTGGGGACCAACCTGGGGGAATCTGGGCACCAATAGACAGGCAGTCAGACAGATGTTGATCCAGGGGTGGGATGGGAAGCAACTGATGCCCTGTTGGTGCAGTTGGAGGTGGCTGAGGAGCTGTGCTGGGGAAGGGAGGATGCAGGGGCAGGATGGAGCTGAGGGGTGGCAGCTGAGCAGGATGTGGTTTCTCACAGCAATTCCACCTGGCACTTCCACAGCTAAAAATACAACAGGCCAAGGGAAGCAGCCCCAGCCCTCAGCCTTTGGCTTGCAAGGTGGCTGTGATGGGATCTCCATCCCTTCTGCCCCATGCCCACCATGGGCAGGGGTTTGGTCTCAAGGGCGCCACTGGCTCCATCCTCCTGGAGCCGGTGATTGAGGTGGATCTGGGACAAGCAGCCCAAACCAGCTCCTCATGAAACACCTTCTCTGTGTATTTTCCCTTCCTAGTGGAGGTGCTCCACCTCCAGCATCTCCTTCTGGAACTACACCCATGGCTATGGCATCCTCTGTTCCCGGCCTGGGACCATGCAGGGACCTCACTGCTCATGACTCTCACACACAGCAGATGAAGTGCCAAGTCCAGGCTGGAAGAGCGGCAACCACAACAGACCATCCCATGGTGATCCCTTCACAGTGTCTTTTCCCCTGTCACTGAAAGGGGGTTCTGTGGGACTGGGAAGGTGGCACATCCCCGGTGCCACGTTGCTGGCTCCATTGTTCATTGTTCCCTCTTGGCTCTGGGAGCCGGCGCGGAGACGGGAAGCGATAAGTGGGGTGAGGGCACTGCTCCGGTTCCTGCGCTCCAACAGGTTATTTCCCGACCTCTCCTTAGGTAAACTCAGCCCTTGACCTCCCCTGGAGTTTGCTTTGCTCTCCTGCTCTCCTCCAGCCCGGTGTGGGGCCCCAGGGAGCAGCCTGCCTCTATTAATAGCCCCTGGGATTTCCAAATCCCTCCTGTGTGTTGAAAGAGCGCTGCAACCCTGTGATTCAGCCCTTGGTGGCAACACTCGGGCCAGTTCCCCAGCAGGGCTGTGGTGGGAAGGCTCCCAGGCCCCGAGGGTGGTACTCAGCTCTCCAGCAGGGTGGAGAGGTTGGGAAGAGCCTTTGCTCCATGGGATGGGGAGTTCTTGGCTTGCTTGCAACACAGATAGTTGTGTCACTAACCTTGGTGGTGGTCTCTCCCTTGGCCGCTGCCCAAGCTCACTCTGCACATGGATCTGTAAAGGGTAAAACCCAGGACCCTCAGAGCGGGCAAACCCATGGAATTGTGGAATCATTGAAGTTAAAAAAGACCTCTAAGATTTTTAAGTCCCTGCAAAGTCCCACCAAATCATGTCAAGTGCTGCATCTGCAGGACTTTTAAGTCCCTCCACCACTGCCATGGGCAGCCTGTTCCAGTGCTTTCCATGAAAAAGTGTTTCCTGATATCCAATCTAAACCTCCCCTGGTTCAACGTCAGGCAGTTTCCTCTTGTCCTCGGGGCTGAAGCAGACACCTGTGAATGAAATCCATGGTGTCCCTATCCCAGCCTGGAGGAGAGTGGAGAGCAGAGCCTCGGTGCAGGGCATGGAGCATCTCCTCAGGCTTCAGCTGAGTTTGAAGTCTTGGAGTCTCCTGTAGTTGGGCTTGTGAGTGACCCATGTTGGAGAGGGGGAGCTTTGGAGGCCTGGGTTACCCTGGAGAGATGCTCTGAGTGACTCTCTGTGGACCTTGGCCTTGTTGTGGGGAGATGGGTGGGAGAAGTGGCCCATGGGGAGAGGTGGGATCCTGGATATGGCTGTGTGAGGGATGTTACTGGGAGGGTTCAGCTCAGCAGGGCAGTGGGCAGGACAGGGAGCCCTGGCTGTGAGTGGGGCCAGGCACTGTCACCAAGGCAAATATTTGGAAAGGTAGTTGCTGCCCAAAAATAACCAGAAAAGCTTTCAGGAGCAAAGCTGGAACATCCAGGGACAGCAACCAGAGTCCCCCAGCCCAGGGCAGCTCCCGGTGCAGGGGACAGAGGTGGGAAAGGGACATGACCAGTGTTTGTCCGTGAGTTACCCTTCCTGTGACAGTGTGGGACACATCTGTGGGGATTCTTTTGGAGACACCCCGTCCCATGGACCTGGCTGGGTTGGAGAAAAGCAGCCTCTCCTCCCTTGTAATCGTAAGGATGCTGAGATGTGGATATCAGCACCCAGACAGTCTCCTCATTCCTCCCAGGAATCAGCACCTTTGGGTTCAAATCCAGCCTCTCTGTTTAACTAGAGCCTAAAGGGATTGTCACCGACCAGAGACCATTGGCAGGGGTCCCTGTCCCCACAGACCTGCCCAGAAGGGCGCTGGGTGGCTCATGGGGACTCTGGGATCCTGACAGAGTCCCTCCAGTGGAGTATTTCCAGTGTGATGACCACAAGCTTCAACTGAGCTTCAGCATTGTCCTTGCCAAGCAACCAGGAGGCCCCAAATCTTGTTGCCAAGTCCCAAATCCACTCACTACTCCTGACCAAACACAGGCTGCATCCCAATGAGAAGCATCCTTCAGTGTCCATAGGTGGGTCCAAGCTCCCTGAGGGCTCTGTGCTTTTGGGGGGGCACCAGGTGGCAAAGGGATGGAACAGATCCCCACTCCAGACACCCAACTGGGAGCTCGACCTGGCTCAGAAACCTCAACCAAAGCCCAGCCTGCTCTCACTGAGCTGGGTGCAAATCCAAGCAGGCAGGGACAACAGGCACCCAGGACATCTGGGGTGGGATTCCTTGCCACGGGGCTGTATCCAGAGTCCAATCCTTTTTTTTTCCTGAACCATCCCTACAGTTCTGCATTTCCTTCCTGCTGAACCTGCTGTCTGTGCCCAAAACACACTCCACGAGAAGGGCACAGCTCCCAAAAGGACACGTGGTGTCAAAACCCATCTCCCAGGTGTGGGGATGAGCTAAGATGACAATCAGGGTGGGAACAACTGTGGGTTGACTCACTTGGCCACTGTCCCCTCCTGGGTCCCCACCCTGGTGACGCTCGCCCTTCCTCCTCCTTTAATGAAGAGCATGAAAACATGAGCTGGCAACACTGGCACAGCATCCTCAGGGGCTCTGGATCCTGAGGGACACAAAGGACACCTGGGCACCCCAGAGGGACAAATCCCAGAAGCTCCAAGTCTCTCTGCCTCTCCTGCAGCCTCTTGCTCTTCTGCCTGGACTGGGGAGGAGGCAGCAGTGAGGCTCTGCAGGCTCCAGGCAGGATCCTGCTTCATTCCTTCTCCTTCTCTGAGGGCAGGCTGAGCTCCTCACTGGGATCTTTCTCACTGGAAGTACTTTTGGAGCCTTAATTATGTGCTGGCTTAATAATGGGGCTGACTCTGACATCCCTGTGACCCTGGGTCCCACCCAGTTATCAGGCAGTGCTGCTCCATGTTCCCACTGACCCCTGTCCCTGAGGCATCAGCAAAACCCAGAATCGGTGAAGAAAAAGCCACCAAAACCCAACCTGTTTGTTTATCCTTATCCCATGATTTACAGTGGGGTTGGAGTCAGGGTTTGGGGGTGTTTGTGGTTGCCAGCTTGGACATGGTGTCACAGCCTTGGGCTGTTGGATGTTGGAGATGCTGGGAAAGGAAGACCTCCTGTGTGGCACCACCACCATCCCCAGGACACCAGGATGGCCATCCTGGGTGGGATCTGCAGCAGAGACCCACAGGAGGAGGGGGGCAGGATGATGTTGGCATCCAACCTTCCCTCTCCCTGTCCATCCAGAGGGACACCCCATCCTTTCTCCCAGCTTGCAACTGGTAGACAAAGACTTTCTGCACTGGAGGCAGACAGATCCATGGCACTGGGTTGTACCAGGACTGGGATGTCCAGCATGGATCATCCCCAGTGCTTGGACTGGGCAAACAGGGATCTATCTCCCTGAGAGTGAGGGAGGTCAGGAGAAAGCCATGGAGAGTGAAAATGGAAGATCAGGAATGTGACTCAGGCTGTGTCAGGTCAGGGCAGCGCTGCACCAGCCAGAGGAAATCCCTCCTGATTCACAGCTTGAGAAGTCCTGTGGCTAGTCGGGACTGCGGTGACCCAGCGATGCCACCCCACAGCAAAGAGGGCTCTGGTGACAGGGCATGGCCAGGTGCCAGCCTCACTTCCCACTCCAGCAGCCTGGCCACAGAGGATGCAGAAAGGCAGCAAGATTCCCAGGGGGACACAGGGATCACCAAAATGTTGCCTGGGCTGAGTAAGAGGGATTTGTCACCAGCAGGGATTTCTCTCTTCCTTTATCGCATCCAGCAGCACAGCACGGTCTGTTTTAAGGGCTCCAGCTGGAACCAGGTCTCACATTTTTCACTGTATCTCTTCAGTCTGGTTCCCAGGGAATGGGAAAAACTTCACAGCACAGCCCAACCAGCCCCAGCTCCCGATGGCAGAGCTTCAACTATTCCCCTGGCAAGCTGTGTCCTGCGGTACCGGAGCAGAGGGGCCAGCTGGCTGTAATTCCCAGCTTTCCCTCTGTGCTCACGGTCCCACTGACCTGCCAACACTGTGGGGGACTCTGGGAGAATCCCCCCTGCCCCTGACATTCCCTGTCCCAACAAGGTGGGTTTCCCACCCACGAATATCCTTGGATAGATCCCGAGTGCCTTGCTGGGTCCCTTTAGAAAGGGGGTTGGGAATTCAGAGGGGCTGGTTTTTGGCTTTTGGGAACCACTGACCATCAGCAGCTGAGATTGCTCTGGTTTGCCATGTCCTTGGACTCATTCCCTAAATCCCAGCTAATGTCTGCTGATGGAGACAAGCTACAAAGAGACCTTCAACGTGAGCCAGCAGGACCAGCCTTACATTCTTCCCCCAGACAGCTCCCAGAGTAGATCTATGTCTTTAAGGATATGAGCTAAAGCCATTTAATCACAAGCCTCCTGTTGTCCATTTCCTTTGGACCTCCTCAGCTTTCCATGATTTTTTTTTCTTGTGCAACATCCCTTTGAGATCCCAGGAATGGCTGAAAATTGAGTCATCAGCAGCATGGGCTGTCACCCTGCTCTGCCCTCTCCCTTTCTGTGGATCTTCCCTGGTCCACCACAGTCCAGCAAGGGCAAACTCCTCAGTTCATCCGCCCTCCCATGCAGGGAAAAGGAGCGCTCCAGTGGTGCTGGGAACATCCTGCAGTCTCCCAGGAAAACAGGGCTGGGCTTTTAGCCAGGAGGGTTTTGCTTTTGCAGGCGCACATGGATGTCCCCGACATGAGGTCATTGACCCCCATGTGACCCAGCTCTTTGTCCCAACCCCTCCATCTGCTGCTCCATATCCGGGACATGGAAAAAAGCTGGGAGAGCTGGGGCTGCTCAGCCTGGAGAGGAGAGGCTCTGGGGAGCCCTTGGAGCCCCTTGCAGTGCCTAAAGGAGCTCCAAAAGAGCTGGAGAGGGACTTGGGACAAGGCATGGAGGGACAGGACAAGGGAGAATGGCTTCCCACTGCCAGAGGGCAGGAATGGATGGGATATCAGGAAGGAATTGCTGACTGTGAGGGTGGCGGGTCTCAGGCACAGGCCCGGAGAAGCTGTGGCTGCCCCTGAATCCCTGGAAGTGTCCAAGGCCAGGTTGGACAGGGCTTGGAGCAACCTGGGCTGGTGGAAGGTGTCCCTACCCATGGCAGGGGGTGGAATGGAATGACCTTTAAGGTCCCTTCCAACCCAAACCATCCCATGATTCTGTGACAGGAGTTATTTTTCATGGACTTACAGACAGGTTTCCTGTATTTCCTTTCCCAAATAGAGAAAAGTGATTTTTTTCCCCCTGGCAGCATGCTGAAAGTGCCGTGTCCATCATTTCATTCCCTGCAGATCTCAGCTCTTGCTGATTCCTCACTGCTCTTCTCACAGTGACTTCCCCATGCCCTGGGATGTGGCTCCCTGTGGGAGGCAGGTCTGCTCCCCTTGGCTGCTGGAGTCCCCAGCTGCTGGATGCCCCCTCAAGAAAGGGACCTTATATGAGGACAAGGACACCCTACAAAGGGTTCAGACCCTCTGCAAGAATGAAGAACCCACAATGACCCCCTGTGACTACAGGGGACACCACCATGGGAACAGGGACCCCGATGCCAGGACAAGGATCCCACAGTGACAAGGACACCACAGGATCACCCTGAAAGGACAGGGATTCCCTATAGGGACAAGGACATCCTAGAAGGGGTTTGGACCCTATGCAAGAATGAGTATCCTACAGTTGCTCCCTGCAAGGACAGGGATCACCGCTATGAGAACCGGGACCCCAATGCCAGGACAAGAACCCCACAGTGAGTCTCTAGTGGGAGAGGGACACCACAGGAGACCTTCCCACAAGGACAGGGTCTCCTCTGTAAGGATGGGGACCCCAAAGATGTCCCCTGTGAGTTGCAGCCCTGTGGGGTCCCAGCAACCTTCACTCCCAGAAAGGCACCAGCGAGTCCAAGCAGGGGTGAAAGTGCAAATGAATAAAATTGTAAAAATGCACTGGGCACTGCTGTATGAGGGAAAGTTCTCAAAGCAAACATGCCAGCAAGAAGAAATCCTCCCTGGCTTAGCACATCCTTCTAAAAACACAGAATGACTTTGGAAAAATGTGAGAAAACACGAGCTGCTCCTTCCCCAGAGGGAAAATACAGGGAAAAGCAGCAGCATGGTGGTGTTTGATGACTGGACCTGAATCCTTGCCCTGGCAGGGCATGGGGAATGCACTGCAGGGTGGGCAGGATGGGGCACCAGCAGCAGGTATCCCTGAGGGCATCTCTGCAAAGCCCAGGCAGAGCTGATCCCCCTAAAAAAGTTGTCAGACACTGAATATTTGCTCAAAAAATCCTGAACACTCTGGAGAAGGGAAGTGCTGCAGCAGAGCCCTTCGGCTCCCTCTCGAAGGGAGATTATTGATTTTAAACTTTGCAAATCATGATTTATTCCAACAGTTGCCACACATCGATCACCATAATGAATAATTAACAGGCAAGCTCTTGTGAAGCTGTCCCAGAAGCGTTTGGCACCGCAGGAGCACCAGCTATTTGAAGCTGAGCCCAGTTGCTCCGTTCAGTTGGAACCGGTGCCAGTGGGGTGCACTGGCAGGAAAATGCTGTGCCCAGGGAGGAAGAACTGGCCACAATTCCCTGGCTTGTGCAAGAAGCTCCAACAAGGAGGAAAGTGCTGAGCAAACCACTTTGGGAAGGATGCTTGGAGGGAAGGACCTCTCCGAGGGGGTAAGAGCTGCTTGAGCCAGCGGATGTCCAGCCCTGCATGTTCTGGTGCTTGGTTGAGATCCCTCAGCCCTCTCACAAGGTCAGGGATCTGTCCTGGGATGCCCCCAAACCCCTCAGCAGTGACAAACCTCCAGCTCCCGGAGCATTTCTCAGGGAGCACTGAGGTTTCCAGGGCTGATTTGGCTGCCAAAAATGGGGAATGGAAAAAGAAATGAAAGGGGGGCTGATATCAAAGTACCACTGGGAGAGAAACCAGCCAGGCATAGCAATTCCAATGGCCAGACACATCAGGACAGAGCCTAGAAGCTTCTCCCTTGTCCTCTTTCCTCTTTCCCTTTTCTCTTCCTCATTCCCCTGCCCTCTTCCCATTTCCTTTGTCCCTTGTCCCCTTTCCCTTTTCTCCTCCCATTTCCTTTCTCCCGTCCCGTTTTCCTTTCCTTTTTCTCACCCCCTTTCCCTTGTCCCTTGTCCCTTTCCCTTGTCCCCTATCCCCTTTTCCTTTCCCTTTTCTCTTCCCCTTTCCCCCTTTCTCTTGTTCCCTGTCCTCTTTCCCTTTTCTCTTTCCCTCTCCCTTTTCTCTTCCCCTTTCCCCCTTTCCCTTGTTCCCTGTCCTCTTTCCCTCTCCCTTTTCTCTTCCCCTTTCCCCCTTTCCCTTGTTCCCTGTCCTCTTTCCCTCTCCCTTTTCTCT
>JAWWLT010000169.1:61966512-61978931 GCA_035040995.1 Premnoplex brunnescens
ACCTTGGCTGCCCCCTCCTGTCAGGGAGTTGCAGAGCCAGAAGGTCCCCCCTGAGCCTCCTTTTCTCCAGGCTGAGCCCCCCAGCTCCCTCAGCTGCTCCTGCTTCTCCAGCCCCTTCCCCAACTCTGCTCCCTTCCCTGGACATGCTCAAGCCCCTCATACGTCCTCCCAAGGGTCATTGGCAGTGTTTTTGCTAAGAGAAGATTTCCAGGGTCGACTTAATTGGAGAAAACACTCTGGGCTTGTAGGAAAGCTTCATGAGTTTCATATAGAGGATCCACTTCTGGAGTTTGCTGCCTGTGTTTGGGGTGGGTGTTGGGAACCTTCTCCACCCCTGGTGGCTTTTAAAGGATAGCTCTGGCACCGTGGACATGGAAGGGACCAGTCCTTCCATGCATGGCAGAATGGACTGGATGGATTTATGGATGGACGGATTTATGGATGGATGGATGGATGGATGGATGGATGGATGGATGGATGGATGGATGGAACTATTCTAAACCAAAAACCCATCTGACTCGTGTTTAGCAAATCCACACAGCACTTTTCCTCTCGAGCCTTCCCATCCCCATCTCATGCACTGGCGCTGCCAAAAGCCTCACTCACACCCCTGGAAAAGCAGCTCTGCGTTTTGATGCCTTGCCTTGTTATCCATGGGTTAAAAAATAATTCAACCCACTTACGGGCTGGTTGTGTCTCACAGCCCTGGCTGGGGAGCCTGGCAGCCCCAGCACTGCTGCCTGCCCGGGCACGTGCCTTCCTGCTTCCAGAATAGCTGAAAAATGCAGGCAGACAGTAAAAAAAAAAAAAAAAAGAAAAGAAAAAAAAAGGGCTCTTTGCAAGAACGAAACAATTTGTCGGGAAATGAGCTTGTGCAAAGTCGTGCCTGGATTTCGTGAGCTGTAAAAAACCCACCCTGGCCATGCTCGATTTATGTCCAGGAAAGGAGCAGGGAGAGGTGATGCTGGTGACACCAGTGACAGCGTGAGACAGGGCACCTGGCAGTGCTGGAGGGTGGCAGGGACATAAAACAGCTCCAAAAAGAGCATCGTGGGCGTGAGACACATCCTCGAGCTGCTTTATTGCCTCCATTAAGATCAGGTCCGTCCCTTCGGGAATGGCTGGCAAGGGAGAGAACTGGCACGGAGGGGTCCTGTGGGGAATGACTGAGCAGTGCAAGGAGGAGGATGCAGGCAGGGAGGGCTCCACAGCAGCTCTCACCTCTTTGGCTGGAGAATCCTGAGCCCCTGGGCCTTTTTATTCCTTATTTAGCGACATTTACAACTGAACTGTGCCCCGTTGAGATTTATTTCAGTTTTTATTTAATTTTTACTTTTCCCCCCTCTTATTTTCATTTCTCTCAATCTTGCTAAGAAGAAGGGTGTCTAAGCTTTGACACAGCTCCTGAAGCCTCAAGCTATATCTGTTCGGGCACTAAAAAACTGGCTTGCCCAAGGGACCAGCTTGGGGTGGAGAACACCCATCGCCTCCTTGCTCCTTGTGCTCAGGTCGGCTGGGAGCGCAGTCCTGGCTGGGGACGTGCTGCCATCTCTGGAGAGGACGGGGATATGGCAGCCCCTGGCCCCAGGAACGCCGGGGAGGGATGATTTATCTGCTCGGAGGCCGGCCTGGCACCCAGCCCCGAGAACAAACCCTGTTGGCTGCAGCCGGCTCTTGGCTCGCCCAGGGGCAGCAGTGGCCGGCTGGAGACTCCAAGTCTGCTCCCACAGCAGGTAGGACACCAGGAAGGGCAGAATTCCGATTAAATGCGCTACCCAAGCCATGTAAGTGTGCCAAGGTTACTGGGATATGCATGGTCCCAGCTGGGGATCAGGGATGCTGGGGAACAGGGACAGGGAGGTCACCTCAGCAGCCTGCGAGACCCCACTGTGCCCATGGCTCCAGGATTTCTTTCCTGTGGTGATAAACTCATGGATGGGTCAGAGACCATGGTGTTTACATCACCCTGGGGTTTGGATGGAGTCCATTCTCTCACCTTAATAAAGAACCTGCTTTGTTTTGTGTCGGTTTAATTACAGCTTTCAATGGATCATGGCTACCCTGAGCTCTAAATATGTGTCATGGAGAAGAGACCTTTCCTGGGACAGGGACCTTTCCTGGAACAGGGACCTTTCCTGGGGAAGGGACCTTTCCTGGGACAAGGACCTTTCCTGGGGAAGGGACCTTTCCTGGGGAAGGGACCTTTCCTGGGACAGGGACCTTTCCTGGGGAAGGGACCTTTCCTGGGGAAGGAACCTTTCCTGGGACAGGGACCTCTCCTGGGACAGTGACCTCTCCTGGGACAGGGACCTTTCCTGGAGAAGGGACCTTTCCTGGGCCAGGAACCTCTCCCGGGACAGGGATCTTTCCTGGGGAAGGGACCTTTCCCAGGGCAGGGACCTCTGCCAGGGCAGGGGCCTTTCCTGGGTCAGGGATGTCTCCTGAAGCCTCTCCAGGAGTGAATCCTCACTGAGATCCTGGACAGATGTTGTCCTGTCCCAGCCTGGGCACATACAGCTTACATTAATTCTTGGATCAACAATCTTGGAGGTCTTTTCCACCTTAACAATTCTGTGATTCTGTGTTGCTGAACACTCCCAGCCTGGCCATGCCTGGTCCATCTACCCTGAGTGGAGCATGGCTATGTACAGTGAAAGAGATCCCAGGTTAGGGGGGATGACAGCAAGGGTTTCCAGAACCATTATCTCATCCGGTGGTGGTGGAACAGGTCCAGGGAAAGCCACAGCGCAGGCTCAGAGCTGTTGACTCTGCAGCCCCACGTGAGCCATCTCCAAGTCAATACCAAGCCAGTAACATGAAACCAATCCCTGAACCAACACTCATTTCATTTATTTCCCCTTAGAAAACCCCGAGGAGAGACATAGAGTGTGGAGCTTGCAGGTCCTCCCAAAACATCCTCAAACACAGCTCTGCCTTTTCTCCAGCGGGGAAAAGCTGGCTGATCAAACAGCCAGAGCCAACCCAAGCAAGTCACCTCCAAAAAGCCCCAAGACAGAGTTCCTTCCTTCCAAAACAGAATCTATTTGACACCAAGAGTAAATACCACGTGAGAGCGGGCAGGAACACGGCTACACCTGGCGAGGCTTAACTAAACAGAGGGAAATATTCTCCCTGTCTCCTCCAAGGACACGAAGCAGTTGGGCGTTGTAATTTTTTTGGCCTAAATGGTCACTTGAGGCAGATATTAAAGCCAGTTAATACATGTGGTTGAGGGGAAATGGATCTTTCATTAAAATGATCGTTCTCTTGCACGCTTGCACCGAGAGGTTGTACATCCCAGGCTCTGTGTTCTCTCAATTACTGCTCTTATTAAGGCTTGGGATGCTCATAAATACTGAATTAAAATAATTACAGCAGGACAGGTACATCTGAGTAACACAAATGCAACATTAGCGCTTGGAGGAATCAATTTTACAGAGAAGAGCAAGATAACGGTGGAGAAACCACAGCCCTGTTCAGGGGATGTGGAGGATCCTGGGGATGGATGATGGACATGCCAGGGAGGGACCCTCCCTGCCCTACTGCTCCTCACCACATCAGGAGCTGCTGCTCAACTTTCTGAGTCTCCACACCCCCGAAAGCTCCCTCACACCATTGCTCAGTCCAGGGACACCCCAAAACAACTCCTGGTTAACCCCCCTCGGCATGGAAGGGCATCAGACACAGGACAAGGGGATGAAACAGGGCTCTAAACCACTTTATTTGATGGGCACACACTTCTCCTCCCTGTGTGTCCTCCCTGCCCTGAAGCCACACACCAAACCCCTCCTGCTTTCCTGGAGCCGGGCGCTCCCCAAACCCTCCGCAAAGCTCGGAATATTCACAGGTACCCGGGAGCCCCAACCCGGTTCCTCTCCGGGGCGAAACGCAGCCTGGGCAGGGGCCAGAAACACTTCACAGCACCCCTCGCTTCGAGCTGGACGCTGTCCCTCCCTGCCACAGCCCTGTGCTGCCTTGGGATGCTCCAGGGCAGGGCTGCGGGGCCGAAGGCTCGCTCCTCATCCTCGCCAGCAGCCGCCGGCTTGTGCCAGAGCCACACGCTCAGGGGATGCCGAGCTGAGGGGGGTCTGTCCTGCGCCAGCCCGGGGGACAGAACTGGCCCTCGCCGCCCGGGGTGGACCCTTTCAGGCTGCATTTGCGGGAATTGAGCCTGCGGCACACCCTGCGGACGAAGGTGCGGAACACGGAGGTGCGGAAGATGATGAAGACCCAGGGATCCACGATGGAGTTCACCGAGAGGAAGCGCAGAGCGCTCAGGTCGGCGTTCTCGTTGAAGTCAGCGGCAAAGGCCCCCATGTACGCCCGGATCTGGCAAAAAAATAATCGAGGGGAGAGAGAAAAATTAGGAAAGGTCTTGCTACAGGGGTAAAAAATCTCCCAGGGGGCAGGAAAAGAAGTTTTACCCCCTCCATGTCCCTACACATCACACCAGTGTTGTGGGATGCAGATCCAGCTGGGAGTTGGGGCTGGATCACAGATGGTCATGGCACAAGGACTCCATGTCACCACCAGGGTCAGGCTGGAGAGGTGGCCCTGGTGACTGGGATGGTTTCATGGATGAAGGAAGCATTGGATCTCTGCAGGGTGCAGCAGTGGGTGCTGGGCTGGGGCACCCTGCTTGTGCTGCTCTCCCTGCCATGGGTAATGGACTTGGCATCCACTGGAAAAGGATTCACCCTGCTCATTTGAGGGCCTTGGCAGGGACTCCCCCCGCCTGTTTGAGGACCACGGGGCTTTCACTGGGCTCATCACAAAACGAGCATGAGCCAGTTGTGCCAGGGCTGCTGGTGGCTGATGTGTCACCATTTGGTTTCAGAGTGGACAGGAAAAGGAGGTGCAAGTGGTCACCAAGGGCAATGGCAGCACCCACAGACACAATCCCACCCCGATTTTGGGGTAGCCCCCCCTCTGGCACCAGCTCTGCCTACAGAGGGTGATGCCAAAGTGGGGCTGTAGGATCCAGCCCCAGGACTTGGAGAGGGGCAACAAGGGCTCTGTGATGCTGAGAGTCTCCCAACCCCACCCCACCAGTGGGACCCCCATCCCTGAGGAAGAAGTGGGAGGATTTCAGGGAATATTTCCCCAAGATCCAGTGAGGTTCAAAGGCAGCTGGATCTACTCAGACCCTTTGGGAGAGGGGAGTGGGAATGGGGGGGAGTTTGAAGGGTCTGATAAGGGTGGAAATGGGGAGGAGTTTGAAGGGTCTAATACAATGAACTAACATCCCCCCAAAACTTAAACACATCTGGGGTAACCCCAGAGGAACAGAGGGGTGGTGATGAAGTGGGCATGGGTGTTATTCCAGTGGAGTTAAAGCAGCAACCAGACTCCTGGGATGGGGTGGGGGACACTCTAATGGGACCAAAATAATCACTTGCCCCACGCCCCCAACACCTCTGAGACAGAGTGGTCGTGAATGGGGAGGGAAGGTTATTCCAGGGGTGTTAAAGCAATGAACTAATCCCTGGGGATGTGATCCTAGAAGTGGGTATTCCAGGGGGGCAATGGAATGGTCTGACCGTTCCTGGAAGGGGGAGGCAGTATTCCAAGGGAGTTTGAGCAATAAATCAACCCCCAGGACAGGGTGGTGGGAGTGTTGCAGTTATTCCAGCCAGATTAAAGCAATGACTTAACACCCCTAGATCCCAGGTTGGGGTTTTATTCCATGGGGGTTAAAGCAACAGCCACATCCCTGGGACAGGATTGGGGACACTCAGAGAGGGGGAAAAGTAACTACCTGATCCCCCTGACACCTCTGGCATGGAATGGTGGTGATGGGGGCGGGGTATTCCATGAGCTTTAAAGCAATAAATTAAGGACTGGGAACATGGTGTTGGTGGTGAGGGGGGGAACCTCCCAGAATGGGATAGTGATGCCGGGGGGGATTATTCCAAGAGGATCAAAGCAAGAACCTGACCCTTGGAGACCGGGCGGTAAGGGTGGGTTATTCAGAGCAACAACTCCCCAACACCTCCAGGAACAGGGGGTGATGCCAGGATTTATTCCAAGGGCCTAAAGCAATGGCCCGACCTTCCCTGGCAGTGGGTGGTGATGATGGGGGGACTATTCCAAGGGATTTTAGGCAATGACCTGATCCTTGTGGGCAGAGTGTGGCAGTATTTAGAGGGGGGGCAAAGTATTGCCCTGAGACCCCAGGTGCAGGTGGTGGTGCCAGGTTTTATTCCTAAGGGAAAAATCAGCAATTTGACCGCCCCAGGACTGAGTGCTGCTGCTGTGGGGGTCTTCTAAGAGGTTTTAAGCAATGGCCTGACCCCCAGGGACAGGATCAGGGGTATTCCAAGGGGGCCAAATCAACAATCCAACCTCCCTCAGAGGAGGTGGTGGTGAGGAAGGATTATTTCCCAAGGAAGTTCATGCAAAAACTGACCCCTGGGGATGGGGTGATGGGAATTTAGGGTTTTAGGCAATGGCCTGACCCCCATGGAGAGGGTCAGGAGCTATTCCAAAGGGGCCAAATCAACAATCCAGCCTCCCTGGGAGGAGGTGGTGGTGAGGAAAGATTACTTCCCAAGGGATTTAACACAACGACCGACCCATGAGGACGGCGTGGTGGGTTTTTAGGAGGCGGGGGGATGCGAATCAACCACCCGAGCTCCCGGGGGCCAGAGGAAGGGGCTGGCACCGGTGCCGGGGGTGTTTGCTGCGGGAAGGGGCTTGCCGGGGTTACTCACGATGAGCGGCAGGGAGCAGACGGTGAAGAGGACGGTCATGAGCCCCAGCAGGACGAGGTGGTCGAGCTCCTCCATGCGGGGGGCGGCGGGGGTCCCTCGGCGGGGCTGCCGCCGGGCCATGCCGTAGAGGTGCCTCATGCTGCTCACGTTGCAGGCGCCGATGGCCAACACCAGCAGCCCCATGAGGCTGGCGTAGAGCACGGGGAAGCCCAGCTCCCTCGGGCCACCGCCGGCCATCCGGATGAAGCACCAGGTGCCCGGGCAGTACTGCATGGGCACCCCAAAGCCCAGCAGCGGCAGCGCACAGAACAGCGCGCACAGCCCCGCCGCCGCCGGCCCCAGCGTGATGCCCAGCCGGCGGGTGAGGTGCCTCCGGTAGAAGTAGGGATGCCCCAAGGAGAGCCAGCACTCCAGCGCCATGGCCAGCAGCAGCAGGGTCGGGGCCAGCCCGAAGAAGGCCATGAGGAAGGCGAAGAGCTGGCAGAGGACACCCGGCTCGTCCGCGCTGCGCCCGCCCGGCCCCAGCTCGCTGAGGCTGCGGTTGTAGGCGTAGGCGGCCAGGACGATGGGGCTCAGCAGGCACTTGCCCAGCAGGTCGGTGACTGCCAGCACGGTCACCAGCACGTAGAACGCCGAGACCCGCGCCGGGCGGCCCCCGGGGGACCGGGAACGCCGCCGGTGCTGCCCCAGCAGCAGCAAAGCCAGGACGTTCCCCAAAAGCCCGGCGGCGAACAGAACCGAGCTGGGCACGGCCGACTGCCCGCTCTCGATGTAGCGGCTGCTGCGGCACTGGTAGCCCTTGGTCTCCATCGGGATAGTCCGCGCCGGGATGCGCCGCACCGCGGGGGGATGATGGATGATGTCCCGGTCTGGGTTGGGATGTCCCGCGTCGCACCGGGATGAAATGAATGTCCCGCACCGCACTGGGATGGGACGGGATGGGATGGGATAATATCTGGCACCGCACCGGAATAAGATGATGTTCCGCACCGCCCCGGGGCGGAATGGATGTCCTGCCCCGCCACGAAATGGGATGGATGTCCCGCACCGGGATGGGATGGATGCACCGCACCGCACCGCGGCTGCCGGCGGCGACTGTCCCGGCGGAGGGAGGGAGGAGGGAGGGAGGAGGAGGACGAGGAGGGAGGAAGGAGGAAGGAGCCGGGAACAACCCCCGGGACGGCCCCTTTTCGCCGCCCGGCCCTCCCCGGCCGTCGGAGCGCGGCTGCGGGGAGGGGGGATGCGCTGCTCCTCCGGGAGATCCGCGGGTCCCGGGAAGAGGGAGGGGAAAAGGGTCGGGGGTGAGTGCCCGGGGAGGGAGGAGGTTACGGGTGAGGGGCTCTGGGATGAGACACTGGAAGGGAGGGAGCGGGAGCTGAGCCCCTCGGGGTGGGGGTGCCGGTAAGGGGACAGGGCTGAGCCCCCGGGGTGGTCACGGGTAAGGGAGGTGGGTCCAAGTGGGGTGGGGGGATTTATGGGAAAGGGGGGGCTGAGTCCTTAGAGAGGTGACAGGGTAGAGTCTCCTGCGGGTAAAACTGTGCAGGAGGCTGAGGCTCAGTCCCTGGGGGTGTCACGGGGCTTGGAGCAACCTGGTGTAGTCAAAGGGGTCCCTTCCCATGGTAGGGGGGTTGGAACTAGATGATCTTTCAGGTGCTTTCCAACCCAAATCAGCGTGTCATTCTATGATATGATTCAACCTGACCAGGTACCGCTTCTACCTACACCCCATCCCACACACCTGCTGCATGGTGGTACCTCTGCTGAACCCCCCATTACCCCGGCCTGTGTCAGTGCTCCTCTGTTCCACCAGCAGACTCCAGGAGAAGCCCCCAAAACTTCTTCCAGGAAAAGTGGTGGCCTTTCTAACCACAGAAACATCAGTGCATAGCACATACACGACCTGGCAGGATGCATGTGATGATGAATAAGCATGAAACCGTGTCTTGTCTGTATTCGGGCCCCTTTTTGCTATGCTGGATGAGTGCATGCGAAGCACAGGGAAGTATCAAGATGACAGGACGGGCGGTAAAGGAAGTCAAAGGGGCCAGACATCAGCATGGCATGTTTTAGTAACAGGCTGCAGTTCTTAACGCTGCATGAAGAGAACTTGTGACTTCTCCAGCAGAGAGGGCAGGGACTGTTTGTGGCTATGCCAGTGAAAGTCCCGGTTCTGGAAGGTAAAACTCATTGCAGCTCAGCTCTCCACAACTGTCGGTGTTGAAGTGCTGCCCTCGCTAGGGCTGAACGTGAACCCGGGAGCTGCTTCCTGCCTGGGGCCCGGGGCAGAGGAAATTCAGCCTGCCCTGGGAAGCAATCCGAGTGACAGCCCCCAAAACAGTGTCTGGAAAAGACACCCTCTGCCTTCTTTAGCTGGCCCAGTGCCCCGGGACCTGGAGCAGCAGCCACCAACTGCAGTCAGCTCTCTGCCCTGATCCCAGCAGCGTGCAGCAGGGGGAAGGTGTGGTGGGATCCCTTAGGTTTTCCCCAGGGTGAAGCTTGGGAAGGAGAGCCCAGCATCTCCAGAGAGTTGGTTTACCAGGAGAATAATGCCTGTCCTGATCGCTGGTGGGTAATTAGTGCCAGCCCTGCTGTAATGCTGCAAATGCCATGGAGGATGCACTGGCACAGGGTGCCCAGAGAAACTGTGGCTGCCCCTGGATCCCTGGAAGTGTCCAAGGCCAGGTTGGATGGGGCTTGGAGCAACCTGGGCTGGTGGAAGGTGTCTCTGCCCATGGCAGGGGGTTGGAATCATTCCATGGGCTTTAAGGTCCCTCCCAACCCAAACCATTCTGGGATTCCGTGATTATCCCAAGGATTGCTGCCAGCTTAGCGGTGACACCACACACTCCTGCATCTGTTTTGATGGAGAAGAGACTGAAGTGCTAAGCTTCTCCTCCACTGCTGAGAAGTCCTTTTACAGCCACCAGAAGGCCAAATTCAGCAGAAATGGGTTGCTTGGCAAGAGGAGGAGGAAGAATTGTGACAAAAAACCCCCTTTTGTAGGCGGGTGTTGCCCCGTGTTGCACCAGCTGTGGCTGGAAACTCCAAAGCATCAGGCAATGCTGCTGTTCCTGTCTTTGCACTGCTCGATAAGGAAAGCCTGGCACGGAGAAGGCTTTTTGGGACTCTCTCCTGGTCTGGCCATGCCTTCAGGGTGCTGGGTACAGGCACAGGAGGTAGACACCCACGGTAGATGTGGCTGGGGGTGGCAGAGCAACCTGGCAGGGGGATGCTTTCACCTGATCCCAAACGCTTCCCCAGCTGCTGGAGGGTCTGATGCAGGGCACAGCTGGCCACAGTGACCACCCTTCTCTGCGGAGAGGGATGGATCCCCCTCGGAGCCGGGATAGGTGTTCAGCCAGAAGGGTAACCGCAGACATCTCCCTCCTCCATCTCCCCGGGGAGAGAACCCAGCGTGGGCAGCAAATCCCCTTCTACCTCTTCTTTGGGTTCATTTGCATACATTGCAGCTATTTAGGGAGGGGAAAATGATTTTGAGAAAGTCTCATCACCACGTATGACGAATGCCTCCCGTTCGTCACATTTCCGACGTGACCCCCTTCTCCCGGTCATATTCCTGGTGAAAACGGGGGTAAAAAAAAGAAATAAAAAAATCCCAGAATAAAAACAACCCAAAGCGGAAGAAAAAGCAGCCACAAAACCCGAGGACAAATGACGAGCTGGAAAAACTTGAAGCACCCACAAGGAATTTTAGTTGTTTTGGTCTTTGGGGTTTTTTTTTTCCAAAATTCTTGCTGGCTCCCTATGGTTTCTCCTTGGCAGCCAGCGGCGAGGGGTGGTGAGTGGGTGCCTTGTTGCACCCCTGTTCCCCGCTATTGCCAAGCCTGGCTTTTCCCAAAGAACCTCTGCTGCCTGGAGAAGCCGTGCCCGTCTGCTCTTCGACAGCGGCCGCGCTGGGATTTTCTCACCTCCCTCCAGCTCAGCGCTCCCTTTGGAAGTGTTTGTGGCAGTGTCTGAATAACCTAATTTAGAGCCCATTAGGCGGGGAGGGTTTTGGCAGCAGCGGGAGCCGGATGGAGGGATGCGGCTGGCCGGGAACGGCGGCTTTGGCAGCTCCTCCTGGATATTCGCATGCGGAGCAAACAAAGCTGGGAGAGTCCTGCGGAGAAGGGCCAAGCTTTTCCCCGCCCGGGCAGCACTGGATTAACACCGGCTGGTGCTTCCTCACTCATCCCAGCCTTTCTCTCCTTGCCGGGGACCCCAGTCCTGGAGCGGAGCATCACCTTCCCCTCCCCAGTGTCCTTTCCCAATAGTTCCCACGTCTTCCCCAGCTCCGCTTTCCGCAGACTAAACACCCACCAGGCTTTTAAGCCTTTCACTCTTTCCAGGCGCCGGGATCTGGGGATTCACAGCTCCCTGGCGCGGACAGGTGGGTGCTCCCGTTGTCCAAATGATGCACTGACACGTTGGGGAGACACCCATAGTGCTGTATCCATGGGATCGGAGCCCAGGGATGGGGAACCCCCGGAATTGGTGATACACCACAATTTTTCCTCATAGGATAGTGGGCTTTCTTTGCAGGCAAGATGCACCAGGCGTCTTAAACATACTCAAACATCCTGATGTAAATTGACAGACGGAGGCAGGTCTGGCCTCCGTGTCCCCCCATCCTGACTGTGACAGTGCCCCCAGGAGAGGGGAGTTTTGGGGGGCTGCTCGACCTCACGGTCCCTCGGATTTGGGAAGACAACAGACCCGCTCTGAGTCACCGGGTGCGATCCTGCCGATTGTTTCCAGCTGTGCTATTGCAGAGGGAGAAAACAGCCCCGGGCAGTTAGGAATTCTGCAGAGAGCCGCGGGCTCATCCCATAGAGGGGTCCAGGGGCCGCAGCCACCTCCTCCTGCCCCGTTTCAGGGCGCTGCCGGGATCGCATCCTGCCCGGTCTGCCGGAGGGAGGAAAACACCGGGAAAGAAAGCAGCCCCGGGCTGGGAAGGCGTTGGGCAGGAAGGGGGCTATGGAGCAACGCTTCCCACTTACACAAGCCCTGGCCGGAGCAGGCTTTGTCCCAGCTGTGGGATGACCGGAACGAGCAAGGAAAGTGGTTTGGGCTCGGTGGCGTTTCCAGCGCAGCCAAGGGCGAGTCACGGGGCGGCGGCCCCACACACGGCCCCGCGGCGGGGCAGTCGGGGGGAGCCGGTGGGTGCAGGAGGGGGCCTGGGATCAGGAGGAGGGAGAGCAAAGGGGGATCACCCGTGTGATGGGGAGGAAGCGTGGGCTGAAGCGGGAGAGGGAGGAAGGCACCTGTGCGTGTGTGAGGGTTCAGGTGTGTGCGTGTGCGGGCTGGGTGGGTGCAGCTTTGATCGTCACCTCTGGGTGCCGGGCTGAGCCACCCGTGGGCGTCTGAGGGGATGCTATGCCTGAGCAGGGAGCACCGGAGGGGTGTGGGGGCACAGCGAGGGGTCCCGATGGGGAGGGGAAAGGCGGCAGTCCGTGGGTGCGTGTCCCGGTCCGAGGGTGCGTGTCCCGGTCCGTGGGTGCGCGTCCCGGTCCGAGGGCTCGCGTCCCGGTCCCAGGGTGCGTGTCCCGGTCCCAGGTGCGTGTCCCGGTCCCAGGTGCGTGTCCCGGTCCCAGGTGCGTGTCCCGGTCCGAGGGTGCGTGTCCCGGTCCGAGGACTCGTGTCCCGGTCCCAGGTGCGTGTCCCGGTCCCAGGTGCGTGTCCCGGTCCCAGGTGCGTGTCCCGGTC
>JAWWLT010000169.1:61980187-61991193 GCA_035040995.1 Premnoplex brunnescens
CAAGGCCAGGTTGGACGGGGCTTGGAGCAACCTGGGCTGGTGGAAGGTGTCCCTGCCCATGGCAGGGGGTTGGAATGACATGGTCTTTAAGGTTCCTTACAACCCAAATCATTTTAGGATTCTGTTATCCTTTCTGCCTTCCTTCTCCCTTCCTTCTTCACTGCATGGGGAAAAATCCCAGGAGAATTTGAACCTCACTTTAAGGAGAGAAGAATCCTGAACTAAAAAAATAAAATAGCAGGAAAAAGAACACTAATTAAATGCAAGCAGGCTGGCTCACTGCTTTAGTCTGGCAAAGCCCACATGTGTGAGGACTTCCATCCCCCTGAACCTCCATGGGTCCAGAGAGCTCCCCTGTGGATGCACAGCCTGTCCCAGGGAATGGCCTGGGCGGAGGAGGCAGCTCCCAAATGTGCTGCCCATGTGTTTCACTATTTCCCATTGAATTTTCGACTTCCCCAAGCCCTCTGTCCCCATTTAGCCGGATCGCTCAGCCCTAAAATCCCTTTCAGCATGGAACGCCGCCGGGGCTGCATCCGTCTTCAATTTAAAGAACAAATCCTCCTGCCTCCACTTGGAGCTGCTCCATCCTCTGCCGGGCCCGGGTGACCTCGGCACTGCTGGGGGCTGCTTTTTGGTCGCAGCAGATGGAAGGGACACGTGTCGGGGGAGAATAACCTCTTCACCCAGCCCGGAGAGGCTCCGCGGGACAAAGGCTGGCAGGAGAGCCGGAGCCTGGAAAATGTGGCTAAAAGCATATTTGCTCGGAGAGGCTGTCAGTGGGAGACAAAGGCAGGAAGCAGATAAACGAAGGGAACGAGGCTAATTGCTGGGATTAGTCACCCTGGAGCATTTGGGGGCTGCAGGGGTCAGGGCTGGAGGCCCGAGGAGGTCAGGCGAGGAGAGATGAGCTGGAAAGAGGTTTTGGGGAGAGCCTGGGATTTGTTAGAGCCATGGGAAGGGCTGAACCCGATCTCTGATGGTGCTCCCAGGAGCTGGACTAGTGGAAGGTGTCCCTGCCCGTGGCAAGGGTGGAATGAGATGGGCTTTAAGGTCCCTTCCAACTCAAACCATTCTGGGATTCTGTGACTCCCTGCCCACCCCCAGATGGGGACAAACTAAGCAGATCCAAGTTGTACCTAATCCATCCTACAAATAAAGTCTAATTCTGCAGCAAACTTTTAATTCAGGGTATAAACATCCAGGGAAGGGCCTCAAAGCTGCAGCAGGTCAGCACAGTGTTTGTCAGGACCAGAGCCCTGGGATGCAGCAGGATCAGACCTGCATTAGGGGTGGTTTAGGCTGGATCTCAGGGAAAGATCCTTCCCCCAAAGGGTGGTGGGGATTGACCAGGCTCCCCAGGGCAGTGGGCACAGCCCTAAGGGTGCCAGAGCTCCAGGAGGGTTTGGACAACGCACTGAGGGACAGGGTGGGATTGCTGGGGTGTCTGTGCAGGGCCAGGGGTTGGACTGGATGGTCCTTGTGGGTCCTTTCCAACTCAGGGAATTCTGTGATTCTATTCTATGATTCTATGCTATCGAGAGTGATGGAGACAGGCACCCTGTGTCTGCTGTGCTTTGTGCTGCAGGGTAAAACACAGCACTCCCTGGAAACACAGGACCTGGGCTGATGTTATCTGTGCTGTGAACCCGAGCTCCTTCCTCATGGATTCTCCCAACCCCAGCACAAACCCTCCTGGGCTGCTCTGCCTGGCCCATGAAATCCCCTCTGCCAGGGAATTTGCTGGAGCCTGGACCAAATAAGGAACTGGTGGCTAATCTTGGGGGAACAGGGAGCAGGAATCAGCCAGTGCCAGGCACATTTGTGAGCTCTGTGCCGAGCTCCTGGAACGCCGGCAGCGCGGGGGGCTCACAGGGATCCGCAGCCTCATCCGGCAGCTGCCCTAGCAAAAACAGTTTGCAGCAATATTTAGAGAGAGGAAGGAAGGAAGGAGAGCCCCAGAGATTTTTTTTTTTTAAAAAAACAACCTTTTCTTTACCTTTGTGGCTTAAAATACATTCTGAAATCCGGAGCGATCCTTTGGGCTGTGGCTCAGATGTCTCAGAAAGCTTTTCCATGTGGGAGCTGTGTTTTCATCCCGTGAGTCTTCAGCTCTCAGGGGTGCTGGGAGACCTGAGCTCCAGTTTCCAGTTGGGAGGACTCAGCAACTTTAATTCATAGAATCCTAGAATAGTTTGGGTTGGAAGGGACCTTAAAACCCATCCAGTTCCACCCCCTGCCACGGGCAGGGAGACCTTCCACTAGAACAGGTTGCTCCAAACCCCATCCAGCCTGGTCTTCCTTCTCTCCTTGTACTGAAACCGTTTTCCCACAGTTCTGCTCTGGCCAAGTTGCCCAGTGCAAACAAACCCTCCTCTTTCCATAAAAATTTTAGGTTTCCATATTATGGACCCACACGTGGTCTACACCCCATCTTCCCACCTCTCCATAAGGAACACCTCTGATGCCCTGAGCACAAAGACCTGTGCTGGGTTACAGCTGGACCGTGTGGGATGGACCCTACCTATGAAAATCATCTGCAGGAGAGCTGGATATCCCTGAGGATGCACCTCAGCAAGTCCTCCTGCTCCATCCGTGGACCCCCCAAGAAGGGTATCCCTTCTGTGGGCCAGGGAGAGATGAGGCGAAGCTGAGTCAAGGAATCGAGACCAAAGTTAATGAGAACTGTTCCCAAAAATGGAGATGTCAAGAGCTGGGTAGGAACCTGCCCTGCTGCCACAGCTTCCCTGCTGTCAGCACCCAGCGGGACGCTCCCGGGAAAGGAAACAGCCACAGGGAACGCAGCGAGCCCAGCCAGGAGCTGTGGATGGATCCCTCCACACGGCCACAGGGGAAGCAGAGCCACCCACAGGAGGGGCACGGCCACCCAGGGATTCCCTCCTTGTGCTTGACACAGCACAGAGGTTGTTCCTGCTGCTGGAAAGTTGGCCACCAGTTGTGGGTTCTCAGATGGCTCGTAAGGGTTGAGCTCAAACAGAAGGCTGTGCCCAACTTCTTGGGCAAGGGGGCAGTTAATGGGGTCTCTCCTTCTTCTGTCTGGTTTTATGGACTCTCAGAGATGCTGCTGTCAGGCTTGGCTGAGATTATCCGATAGAGTCCAGTTATTAAGGGTGGAGAGATTTTCTTTCTACAACTCCCTGACAGGGGGTTGTAGCCAGGTGGGAATCAGGCTCTTCTCCCAGGGAACAAGTGACAGGACAAGAGGAAGCAGCTTCAAGTTGCACCAGAGAAGGTTTAGATTGGATATTAGGGGAGATTTCTTCATGGAAAGCATTGTCCAGCTCTGGAACAGCTCCCCAGGGCAGTGGTGGAGTTTCCATTCCTGGATTTAAAATCCCATTCATAGATTTAAAAGCCATGTGGATGTGGCACTTGGGACGTGGATTAGTGGTGGCCTTGGCAGTGCTGGGGCAATGGTTGGGCTCAATGATCTTAGAGGGCTTTTCCAACCTAAACCAAACCATGATTCTGTGTGAGAGAACCCCACAGACATCTCTCTTTCTTGGGACATGAAGCCAAAACACTTGTGTGTGCTGATCCACGGAGTTCAGAGCTGCACAACCCCCTCTCTGCGAGAGCCCTTTCCTGCCAGGACCAGAAGGATTTTTAAGGCACTGCTTTGTGGCCCTTCCTGCCAAACAGCCTGACCTTGAGCAGGACTGGTTTCCACTATCCAAGAGGAGAAACACTCCCAGGGCATTATTACAATGACCCACTAACCCAGCTGGCAGCGGGACACTTCTGAGAGAGCCCTGCTCTCATCCCAGCCCTGCTCCTCCCCGAAACATCCCGAAACACCAAACAGCCCCGGTGCATCCTATGAGCCTTTGCTTTCTGCTGCACTCCCCAGCCCCTCTCCCATCACCGGGAATCACGCTTCCTTTGCCGACTGCCCCAGGAGAGATGCACGTTTCCTGCTGCTCTCCTTATCTCTGCTGGCCGCAGAGGCTCAGCCATCCCGGGGCTGCCAGGCTTGGGGAAGAGGCTGCCGGGATTTCCTGCCTGAAACAGCACCAGGGATTCCTCTGCCCTTCCTCCTCCTCGCTGGGGAGCACAGGGTGAGGGCGAGCCTTCAGCAGGGCAGGGAGGTGTCAGCCCCCCCGGCAGCCACATCTGGCAGGAACTGGAGTTTTCCCAGTTTAGCAGAGGGAATTGGGAGTGTTCGTGGTGATGGGGGCATCTGGGTCAGGCTGGATCCATCCCACGAAACATCCTCCATCTCCTGCCAATTAAGGACATCTGTTTCTGCCCAAAATGCTGCCCAGTAAATGCCTATTGATTGGAGGTTTTATACCCAAGCTATGGGAAGGGATGAACCCTGCAGCCAAAGGCCCTGCCAAGGCACATGGAAGTGATTACAGGGATCACTCCCTGAAAGCACCTCCTTTCCCAGCACATGGTGTGGGTGAGCCCAGCCTGTCCCTGTCCCCATTCCCATCCATATTCCCATCCCCACCCTTATTTCCATCCCCATTTTCATCCTTATCCTTGTACCCAGCTCCATCCTCATCCCCATCCCGATTTTCATCTACATCCCCAACCCTAGACCTATTCCCATGCCCATGCTTATCCCCATTCCCCTCCTTGTCCTTTTCCACATCTTCATCCTCATCCCTATCCCCATCCTCATTTTTGTCCCCATCTTCATGTTCATCCCCATTCCAGTGCCCATCCCCATCTCTGTCCCCATCCCCATCATCATCCCTGGCTCCATCCACATCATGGTCCCCACCTATCCTCATTCCCATTCTTTTCCCCTTCCCCTTGCTCATCCCTCTCCCCATCCCTGACTCCATCCCCATCCCTGCTGAGGCTCCCAGCTGCTTTCAGATCCACAGGCATGCCCATGCCAGCAGGACTGTTCCCAGGGCCAGGGCATGACTCCAGCTCTTTCCAGCTGCTACTTTTTTAACTGACTGGTGCCAGTTTGGCTCAGGAAGTTGGGAAAAAGGCATTTTTTTGCATCCTGAAATCTGCAGAAAGCCCGGCAGCTCCTTTTTTTCTGGTGGCAGAAGATCCTCAGGGCCCGTGGTTTGTATTTTCAACAGCTCCCAAACATCCCAAGGAGCAACAGGTTGTCCTCCCTTTCCTCTTTTCTGCTTCCTCTGCCCATTGCCACCTCCAACGTGCCACCAAATGCCACCATTTCCCGTGGGAGGGACATCCCAGCTGGGGTTTCACCAGGCAGACGGACTGCTGGCCCCTCACAGCTCCCTCTTTCCCTGGAGAGCCCTGGAGGTGTTTGAGCTTCAAAGAAAAGCCACTTTTTGGCACGGTGGACTCCTCGATGTCTGCAGATTGTGTCCAGCTGGCCTGGACCCCACTCGAAGCCTTAATGGTTTTCCATGGCCAGGCAGAGCGACTCCTTCCAAGGGCTGGAGCCAGCCAGCTGCCTGCAGCCGAGAGGGCAGCAGCCTCTCCGGATGTGACCCCCATGGCCACATTCCCTGGGACAGCTGGGCTTCCAACCAGCTTGGTCCCGGCATGGGTGGGAGCTGCTTTCCAGGAGGACTGGGATGCAGTGGGTTGCACATTGCCTGGGATGGAGGGGACAGGGGCTGCAGTGATAAATCCCTGTCTCTGCAATAGGCAGGGTGGAGGGTGTCCGGCTGCTTCCCATGTGAGGATTCCTGTCGGGAATGCCATGAATGTGTCCCTGATTTATTTCTCTCGACAGCCCACAGGGGTTTGACACTTCTCTCCTTGTTATCTGGCATTCCTCGGGCATGTATATGTCTTGGGACAGATGCGATACTCCAGGCCAGGGAAGTGGGAAGTGCTCCAGGAAGCTGGAGCAGAGCTTTTGGCTGCTCCCAGCCCGGATTTCCAGGAGCACTCATTGAGTCCAGCTGCCTGCGATTGGAGCTCGTCCTTTCCTCCACCACTGCGGGCGCTTCCACCCCAGCACCCCAAACCAAAGGCAGGGAACCCCTCGAGAACCCACTGGCCACTCCAGAGCTCTCCGGGCGGGATGATAGATGTTGGGATTGAGAAAGGATAAACAGCGGTGACCCCACGCCCGATCGTGCGTGCGTGGGGGGGCCTCTCGCTGACAACTTGCCAGTTGAGCTGCACGACATATTTTGGCCCGTGGCTGTCCCTGTCCTCCCCCGCCGCGTGTCCCCTGTGGATGAGGAGTCACGTTTCTTCCCGGCTCAAGGGAGCGGGATCCGAGGGAGCGAGCGGGGAGCGGCCTCTGCCTCCCGCCCACGCCGCGGCCCCGACCCCGACCCCGGCTGGATGCGGGCCCGACCCCGGGGGCGTTGCAGCGGGGCGGAGTAGGGGGCGATGCGGGGCTCCGGGGGGCACCAAGGGGGGATCCCACTGTCCTTCCCCGGGAGGAGACTCCGGCACTCCGGGATGCCAACCTCCTGGGATGTCCCCCCGGGATTTCGCCGCTGTGGTACCCGGCCCGCCCCGGGATGCCGGTACCGACCCGGGGGATGCGGGGGATGCGGGAGGGGCGGGGCGGCAACCCGGGTCGGATTTTGGGGTGAGACCCGATTGGCCGGGGCCAGGGCCAGGGGGTCCAATGGCGGCACGGCCCTCCCGGGCCCCGCCCCGGCCCGCCCCGCCGGCTCCGGTTCCCTCCGCCGGGCCGGGGCTGCCCCGTCGGGTCCGTCGCGCTCCGTCCCTGCGCTCCGGTTCGCCCCGTCGGGTCCGTGTGCCGGCGGCGGGATGCGGGCGGTGCTGGCGGTGCTGGCGGCGGTGCTGGCGGTGGGGGCAGCCCTGCCCCGCCCGGGGCTGTTCCCGCACGGCCCGGCCCGGGGCGATGCCCAGCTCCGGCCCGGGGATGACGAGAGCTCGCCCGCGGTGCCGCTCCGCAGCGCCCTGCGCCTCTACGGCCGCACCGCCCGCCGCCTCTACGTGAGTCCCGCCTGGCCCCGAACCCGCTCCCCGCTCCGCTCCCTTACCCTCCTTCCCCCCGGCCGCTCTTCCTCCCAGCCCCCTTTCCTCCTCTCCATCATCTCCCTCTGTCTCTCCATCTTCTCCTCCTTCCCGTCCCGCCACCCTCTATCCCGTTCTCCCTCCATCTCTCCGTGTCTCTCCGTCTTCCCACTCTCCATCCGTCTGTCCCGCTATCCTTCTCTCCTTCTGGTTTTTCACCCCTCCATCCTTCCATCCTTCCTCCCGCTCACCCTCGTCCTTCCCAGCCTTGTCACCCCTTCCTGCTCCTCCCCGCCCCTGCCCCTCCATGTGCGTCTTTGCTGTCCCACCACACGTGTCTTTTCTCCATCCATCCCTTCCCTCCATCCATTTGCCCCTTTCCCGTTGTGCCCTGCCCGGTGTCTCCGGCTGCAGAGGAACAAGAGGGCTTTCTCCTTCACAGCTGTTCCCCTGCCAGCAGCGGCTGCAGCTGGGATGGCCCCTGAGCTGCAGCTCCCTGGGGGATGGAGAAGCCCGAGGTCTTTGTTTTCTCCCCGGCAGGATGGGGCCACGCGGCCTCAGGGCTCTGACTCCACCAAGGATGGGGGGACACGGTGGGGGGACCGATGGTGGTGGCACCTCTGCAGCTCCTGAGCACCCTGCACCCCTCTCCCTGCAGGTGGGGACCAACGGGGTCATCTCCACCCAGGATTTCCCCAGGGAGACCCAGTACGTGGATGACGATTTCCCCACAGACTTCCCTGTCATCGCTCCTTTCCTGGCCGACCTCGACACCTCTGGGGACAGAGGGAACATCTACTACCGCCAAGATGACTCTCCAGACGTGCTGGACCAGGCTGTGGGATACATCCAGGCTGGGTTCCCCCACACTGGCGGCTCCTTCGTGCCCACCAATGCCTTCATTGCCACCTGGGAGGATGTGGGAGCCTACCAGGAGCTCTCCCAGGACACCGAGCCCTCCACGAAGGTGAGGCCAATGGGCCGAGCTTGGATTCCCATCCTGCCTGTCATGGGAAGATGAGTCTTCCTTATGGGGTACCCAAAATGCTCAGTCTCTTCTTTCTGGGCAGCTGGATGGTTGGTACCTCCATGAATCCTTGGATGAGCTCCAGGGAGAACATGGAGCTTTTCCTCTCTGCTCAGCACTGTTGCAGTGGTGGAGCTGTTGGCTTTGGTGATGGGCAGGAGAGGTTTAGAGGTTGTCTTCAGTCTCCATGATTGGAGATGCTTGTGCAAGGGCATGGAGTGACAGGACAAGGGGGAATGGCTTCAAATTGATTAGGTCAGATACTGGAAAGAAACTCCTGGCTGGGAGGGTGGGCAGGCCCTGGCACAGGTTGCCCAGAGAAGCTGGGGCTGCCCCTGGATCCCTGGAGGTGTCCAAGGCCAGGTTGGACTGGGCTTGGAGCAACCAGGGCTAGTGGAAGGTGTCCCTGCCCATGGCAGGGAGGTTGGAATGAGATGATCCTTAAGGCCTCTTCCAACCCAAACCATTCCAGGATCCAGTGATTCTTTTCAGGCAAAGCTTTCCAGTGCTGCTGGCTCTGGATTTGCAGGGGCCACCGGGAAAAGCCACGGCTCAGTTCCATTGTGCTCCTGACCTTTGCCAGTGGCTCAGGGCTGGCCCTTCCTTCTGCCCCTGTGCTGATTATGCTGCTGACGAGGAACTGGCTTCAGAGTTTCCACCAGGGGTTGATTTTGTGCCTGGAGAACAAGCTCATAGGTGGTCTGCCAGGTTGGGGAGGTGACCTGTGCTCTCCACCCACGGAGCTGATAAGGCTCCTGCGTGGGTGGACCTACAGCACTGCCTTTCCCCGAAAACGCCGGGACATGAGGTGTCATATCAGGCTGATGACATGCTAAGGAGGTGGCAGTGATGCTCTGCCAGCATGAGGGACTCCTTGAAATAAGCTGGATGTGATGAGCCACAAGAGGAAAACCCCGGTGATGGACACCCAGAGCTGTGTGATGTGAGACGGGCTCTCACCGTGGTGGAATGGGCTGATCCCAAAGCCCATCAGCAGCCACCAGGTCCTCGTGGACCACCAGGAGCCATCCCTACCATCCATCCCCTGCTCTGGGGCCCTTTGGTAGCGGATGTGCTGAGAGAGAAGCCACGCAGGGGAAGAAACTGAGGTTTGGAAGGCAACAAGGCACATTTTTTCCTCTAATTTAAAACTTGGGAAAACAGCTGAAGAGATGCCATCAGGGGCCTCGCAGCGACCTCAAGGCCATCGAAAATGCAGCCTCTTCTCTTCCCAACTGTTTTTTTTGGGTTTTTTTGCCTCTCTGTGAAGCTGGATCAGGTTTTGAAATGAAACTGATCTTGTTTGGAAACAGCAGCTCCAGGGAAGGCTTCATTCAAGACTCGCTGAAGTGCAGCTTGTGCTTGTGCTTTGCTGAGCTCCCCCTCAGCCAAAACTGCTGAAAACCTCCCCAGACACCACTTTTTTTTTTCTGACCAAATGTGGCATTGATGGAAGTGCTGCCCTCCCGCTGCTCGGGATCAGGACTGACTCCGAAGCCTTTCCCCCCCCCTGCTTTGGAAAGAAGTCGCTCATCCTTTCTGGAGCCTCAAAAGCAGAAACCTGGGTTAAAGTGGGGGTGTAGGGGGTCCCCAGACCCCTACTTTGGGGGGTCCTGCCTGGGTGGCGAGCCTGGCAGTGCTGTGGCAGTGCCCTGTCCCCTCCAGCTCCTTGGGACACGCTCCCAATCCCTGCAGTGACGCCTTCCCGAGCGGGACGAGAGCTGACCCCGCTTCTGTAGGAGCGAGACTTGCCCTTTTGGGCTGGAATTTGCCCTTTGCAGCTCTTTGCCTGGAGCAGCCGGGGGCTTTTCCCCCCCCTTCCCTCCTTCCCTCCATCCCCCCGTGCCAGCACAGCGATGTCACCCACCGCGTCCCCACTCACCACCCACCCAGCGCCCGGCAAATCGAGTCCTGCAGCTGGATGCGTGGGGGAGGAATCCAGCCCCGGGGGGGTGTGTGTAAGGAGGGGTTTATTCCCCCCCCTTCCCAGCTTTTTGGCCGCCTTTTCGGGGTCTCTGAATGCCCGAGTGTGTGCGACGTGCACAACAAGGCTCTTTATATCCCGCGCCGCTGCCGGGAAGCGGTCGCGGTGCCCCGGCGACCCCGCGCCCCAAAATCGGGGTCGGCGCTGCGGGGACGCCTCGGGGGGAGCCCCCATCCCTCCCTCCCGCTGCTCCGGGGAGGAAACTGGGGCTTTAATCATTTTTCCACCGCTCGAGCGTCGTTCCCCGTTTGCCGCTCCCAGCAGCTCGCTGGGAAGGGCCGGGGCTGCGTGTTCGTGGGTATTTTTTGGGGGGCAGCAGGAGCTGTGCGGGGCCGGTTTCTCCGCCTTTGGGGTGGCCGCGATGGGTGTGCGGGTTCTCCGGCGGCTCGGCAGGGCTGTGCCGGCTCCGCTGGCTCCTCATCCAGGGGTTGTTGCTGCTGTGATCCCGCTCCCTGGCACGGCCCCAAGGCTCGCAGGGGCTGGCAGGGCAGGCGGCCAGCGTGCCTATAGCGGGATGTATGGGTGTGGGGAAGCCGGGAGCACAGGCGTGTTTTTTCCGGAGGAAACCAGGCTAAAATTGTTCTCCGGGAGAAGCGGTGGGGTGCGGGTTTTCCTCCGGTGCTGGTGGGATGGAGGGAGGCTGCCGGTGTCAGGGGGAGGGAAACAGCCCCAACCCGGTGCAGGGGTTGCATGGCTGGGGATGCTCCTGGGCGTGGTGCAGGGCTGTCACCTTCCTGTATGGCACCTCCAAGGCGAACCCCTGCGCTGAGGGGGTGGGCTGGCTGTGCCATGGGATCCTGGGAGGATGTTGAGCATCTTCCCAGGATGTTGCACTCGGGGTTTGATTCTGGATGTGCAGCCCCAGCTCTTGCTTTTTCCCCAGGATGTCTCTACAGGCTGATCATAGAATCACAGAACTCCAGAATGGTTTGGGTGGGAAGGGACCTTAAAGACCATGGAATGATTCCAACCCCCTGCCATGGGCAGGGACACCTTCCACTAGCCCAGAGTGCTCCAAGCCCCATCCAACCTGGCCTTGGACACTTCCAGGGATCCAGGGGCAGCCACAGCTTCTCTGGGCACCCT
>JAWWLT010000169.1:61996812-62016094 GCA_035040995.1 Premnoplex brunnescens
AGGCACGTGCCCCAGTGTGACGAGGAGGGTCGGTACCGGCCCCTGCAGTGCCACGGCAGCACCGGGCACTGCTGGTGTGTGGACGCTGCCGGGCAGGAGATCGCCGGCACACGGACGGCGCCGGGCACCACTCCCCCTCGCTGCGGGAGCCCAGGTCAGTGACACCCCCCTGCGCTCCAGGGGGCGAGGGGAGGTGGGTCGGGTCCTTTGGCATCTCTCTTGCCTCCTGGTGGCATCCCAGTTTGGCCCCAGGCACCAGCAGCGTGGGGGCAGTGGGGCCACAGACAGTGGAGGGGACTCATAAACTAAATGGCCATAAACTAAAACACAGGAAGTTTCACCTCAACGTGAGGAAGAACTTTCTGTTGAGGGTGGCAGAGCCCTGGAACAGCTGTCCAGGGAGGGTGAGGAATCTCCCTTTCTGGGGACATTCCAAAACCACCTGGAAAAGGTCCTGTGTCACCTGCTCCAGGTGACCCTGCCTTGGCAGCGGGGTTGGACTGGATGATCCCCAGAGGTTCCTTCCAGTCCTGATAATTCTGTGACTCTGTGACCCTCTGCCCAACCACCTGTCTGGGGGCTTCACTGCCAAGGCCTGGGGGCAGGGTGGTGCCAAATGGGCAGCACTGGGGGGCTCCTGGGTGTTTAGGGTGCCCTGACCCATGGCATTAAAGTGGCACTGGCCTTTGGGACACCTCCTGTGTCAACTTGTGATGGAGGGGATGTCGAGGGGGCTGGAGAGGGGCAGCCCCAGCGTGCCCGGCCCAAGGGGTGCACCTGCAGCCTGGGGTGAAGTGGGGCCAACCCCAGGTGCCAAGTGGGTGTGGGGATGCTGCGTGGCACCCTCTGAGCCCAAGCTGGGTGGATTTATTGCCGGCAGAGTCCATCCAGCAGCTGACGCCCTGCGAGCACGCACGGATGTACCCACGGGAGGTGCCGCCGGGACCCTCGCCCGTGGGCGACGGGCACGTGCCCCAGTGTGACGAGGAGGGTCGGTACCGGCCCCTGCAGTGCCACGGCAGCACCGGGCACTGCTGGTGCGTGGACTCTGCCGGGCAGGAGATCGCCGGCACACGGACAGCGCCGGGCACCACTCCCCCTCGCTGCGGGAGCCCAGGTCAGTGCCCAGGGGGAGCATCCTTGGCATGAAGGGGCACCCAGCAAGGAGAGGGGGACCCAGGGCTCCAGCAAAGCCCTGAGCCCCCCGAGCTGGCACAGGGGTGGTGACAGTCACCCTCCCCGTGCCAGAGCCCACGGAGCGGGCCCCCAGCATGTGCGAGCGCTGGCGGCAGAGCCTGCTGGAGCACTACGGGGGCAGCCCCCGCAGCGACCAGTACGTGCCCCGGTGCGACCCGCAGGGGCACTTCACCCCGCTGCAGTGCCACGGGGACAGCGGGTACTGCTGGTGCGTGGACGAGAGCGGCAGGGAGATCCAGGGCACGCGCTCAGAGCCCGGCACCACCCCGCCATGTAAGAGCTGAGCGCCCCAAAGCGACCCCCTGCTCCCCCCTGGCACAGCAGGGGTGCTGCACCCCGCTCCTCTTTGGGTGTGGAGCCAAAAGGGCAAGGCTCCCTGTGCCATCTCTCTCCCTGTTCCCACTGCTTCCATGCCAGGTCTCCCCAGCGTTGCGCCGCCCACCGTCCGGCCCTCGCCCCGACCCGACGTGTCCCCACCAGCCACGGGGACCTTCCTGCTCTACGCTCAGGGACAGCAAATTGGGTACCTGCCGCTCAACGGGACACGGCTGCAGAAGGAGGCGGCCAAGACCCTGCTCTCCCTGCATGTACGGTACCCCTGGGATGGGGATGGGGGAGTTTGGGATGGGCTGGTGCTGCCACTCTGTGTTTCACACCTCCCTGGACCACTTGTCTGAGCTGTGATGGTTTGAGGGGTCACCTCTTGAAGGTTGATGTTGGTTTGTGGGGACATTGGCTGTGCTGGTTGTCTCTGTCCTGAGGTGGCACTTCTTAGCAAGGTCTGGAGTGACAGGACAAGGGAGAATGGCTTCACATTGGCAGAGAGGGTTAGATGGGATATTGGGATGGAATTCCTGGCTGAGAGGGTGGGAATGCCCTGGCACAGGGTGCCCAGAGAAGCTGGGGCTGCCCCTGGATCCCTGGAAGTGTCCAAGACCAGGTTGGACAGGGCTTGGATCAACCTGGGCTGGTGGAAGGTGTCCCTGCCCATGGCAGGGGATAGAACTGGATGATCTTTAAGGTCTCTTCCAGCCCAAACTATTCTGGGATTCTATGAAGGAGGAGTGTTCTCACCTCTCCCTCCACTCATCCCCAGCAGAGGGGCAGGTCACTGACAGCTCCCAGACTGGGACTGCCCACAAGGAGAAGGATCTTGGGTGCTCCTAGAGCTCCCAAAGTAGGTCACAGCCCTGGACTTCAGCTGCACAGCTCTACTGCAGCCTTGCCTTTTCCCTGCCCCGGATTCCTCTTGGAGCATGGCCATGTGCATCTCCAGCCAGGCCAGACCGGGGGAGAGGAACGCTGAAAGCTGGGCCACGACCCTCCCTGCACCCCAGGGAAGCGAACACTTGGCTGAGTGTTCCCTCTCCCCATCCTGAAGGTCATTCCTCGGGCTGGCTTCGCTCTTGGAGCAGCCTCTCCTTGAGGCAAAGGGTTCAGATCCATCTGGCCGTGGGTGTGTGCCTGCACCAGCTGGGCTAGAATGCTCTGCTGCAGGATTCCGATGGGAGGGTGCAGTGGGAACCCGCTGGAGTTAGGTTGTGCTGGAAAAACGGGATCTGAGTGTCATTTCCTATTGCTGCGTCTTGCAGTGTGGAAACTCCAGTGCCAGCCGGTGGGATTAGGATGCTCAGTGAGGCTCCTGGCAGGATTTCACCCTGTGTGTCCCTCTCCCAACCCCGCCAGGGCTCCATCGTGGTGGGGATTGACTACGACTGCCGCGAGAAGATGATCTACTGGACGGATGTGGCTGGACGGACCATAAACAGGGCGAGCCTGGAGCCAGGGGCTGAGCCGGAGACCGTCATCAGCTCAGGTGTGTCCCCATGCCCAGTGACACCTGCCCAAAGCCACATCAGCAGGTCACAGCTCGGGACCTGTCCTGCTTTGGGCTCCTCCACCCACTCTCCCGTTCCTCGAGCCGGGTCAGGCGGGTCGGGGAGCTCTGAGAGATTCCAGAGCAGCATTTCCCGAGCCGCTGAGCGTGGCCATCCCTCCGGCAGGACTCATCAGCCCCGAGGGCTTGGCCGTGGACCACCTGCGCCGGGCCATGTTCTGGACCGACAGCGGCCTGGACAGGATCGAGAGGGCTCGGCTGGACGGCTCCGAGCGGCGCGTGCTCTTCGACACCGAGCTCGTCAACCCGCGCGCCATCGCCGTGGACCCCGTCCGAGGGTGAGCAGCGGCAATTCCCGAAGGATTCGGATGCAAGGCTTTGCAAGGTGGATGGAGGTGGCCGTGCCGAGGCCCCGTCCTGACCCTGGGAGCAGCTCTCCTGCGCCACACACCCCGGAGGAGGGGTTGGCTCTGCTCCCCAGCCCCGCTTTTATTTATGAATTCAGGATTTGGCTGAAGCTGCTGGTTTCGTATCAGGATGGCCATTATTTCTGAAAGCTTTGAAACACAAGCTGTGCCTCCAGGGTGCTGTTGGGATACAAAATGTGCTACTCCTAAGACTCGCCCTCGTCTAGGAGCTGCGGTTTGGGTCATAAACATGTTTGATATCTTCTGCTTTGCTTTTAGAGATATTTTCCTAATCAAATAAAGATGTTTCAGGCACTGATAAGGGGAAAACCAGGCCTCACTCCTGACAAGAAGCAAACAAAGGGATAATCTCCCACCAATCCTTACTGTTTGTGTCCTGTTTGCTCTTCCCCAAGCAACCTCTACTGGACGGACTGGAATCGTGAAGCTCCCAAAATCGAAACTTCCACCGTCAACGGAGCCAACAGGAGGGTCCTGGTGCACACAGACATTGGTTTGCCCAATGGCCTGACGTTTGACCCTTTCTCCAAGCTGCTGTGTTGGGCAGATGCAGGTAAGGTGGGCTCCCCTGTTGTGCCAGGGGAGGTTTAGGATGGATACTGGGAGAAATTTCTCCATGGAAAGGGTGGTCGGGCATTGGAACAGGCTGTCCAGGGAAGCGGTGGAGTCCCCATCCCTGGAGGGATTTAAAAGCCCTGTGGATGTGGCACTTGGGGACATGGGTCAGTGGTGGCCTTGGCAGTGCTGGGGGAACAGTTGGACGTGTTAATCTTAAAGGTCCTTCCAACCTAAATGATTTTAGGATTCTACATCCTTAGGCTGAAAAGCTGTTTTAAATTGTACTAAAAGAGGAAAAGGTCCTTCCCCCAGAGGGTGGTGGGCACTGACCAGGCTCCCCAGGGCAGTGGGCACAGCCCCAAGGCTGCCAGAGCTCCAGGAGGGTTTGGATGATGCTCTGGGGCACAGGATGGAATTTCAGGGATGTCCTGTGGAGCACCAGGAGTTGGGCTGGGTGATCCTTTGGGTCCCTTCCAACTCAGAATATTCTGCGGTTCTGTGAAACACAAAGCACGTATTTGGTGGGGTGTTTTTTTGTGGTATGATAAATATCTTGGGTTTGACCAGGAACAAAGCACCTGGAATGCACATTCCCTGATGGCACAGGCCGGCGTGTCATCCAGAACAACCTCAACTACCCCTTCAGCATCATCAGCTACGCCAACCACTTCTACCACACGGACTGGAGACGGTGAGGGGAGAAAACCCACTCCCTGCATGCCTGGGGATGCTGAGCTCCCTCCAAGAGCTGGGAGCCAGTTTCCAGGGCTCCCTGAGAGCAGCCTGGAGAGGTTTGGTGCCAGAGGGAGAAGAGGGCTGTCCTCAGCCTGCTCCCGAGTCCTGGAGCCTCACCAGAGCTCTCATGGGTCTCTAGAAAGCTGAACGTGGGTTCAAGCAACACCCGCCTGTAAATCTCAGCACAGAGAGTTGTTTAGACACAGCCCCAGCTCTCTGGGAGGGACAGAAATAGCGTTGGGGTTTTTTGTTTTAAACTAAAACTTGGCCCAAGTCTCCAGGTCTAGATTAGGTCAAAGCAAAGATTCTGTCCTCAGCCATTCCCTCTGCCCCGCCACCCAAAGGCCCCGGCGTGAGGAACTCGCCTCTATTGCCACTCCAGCTGGAAGCTCTCAAAACTCCCATCAAATCTTAAGATTACAACAAACACTTAAGTGCTTGCCACGCTTGGAGGAGACTCTCAGGGAGATAATCTCTCCTTGGAAGGCTGTTTCTGTGGCTGCATCACCAGAGAGAAATGCACTGAATGAGCTGGAGGGAGATTTTTGTGGGGCAAATTTCTTTCCACTTGTCCTGCAGGTGTTTAAACCAATCTTTTTAGGTGCTTCTGTTCTTAAATGCATGTGGGGGGGGGGAGGGGAACAAGTTTCATGGGTGAATAGAGTATTTATCCCCCTTTTTTCCCCAGGGATGGGGTGATAGCTGTAAATAAAGACACCGGCTCCTTCACCGATGAGTATCTTCCAGAGCAGCGATCCCATCTCTATGGAATAACAGCAGTTTATCCCTACTGCCCTGGAGGTAAAAGCCACCCCAAACCCCACCCTCCTGGGACTGCCTGATGGCTGCTGGATGCTTGACACACTAAAAATGTTCATTTCTCCCTGCAGCGAAAAAATAGTGACTCCAGTTTCAAGGAATCAACAATCTTTGCACCCAGAGGAACTTCAGACCCAGAAAACTGTCACTGCGTTAAAGGGGGAATAAACCCTTAACCAAGGCCAACAAAGCAACCTGCTTTCCTGCAAAAAAAAAGAAGCATTTTTTTATAGTTATACCTCAAGATTTTACTACTGTATTTTTTTACCAAGTGGAAAACATTGCTGATATATTACCAAAAAAATGGTCCTGGGCATCTCAGGCCATTACTCGAACTCTTGCTTAATGCAAGAAGATTTAAAATGTAGCTTTTTTTGTTTTTTACTCAAAGGTTTTATTTTATTGGAAGAAGAATGGATGAATTTTTCAGAGTTTTGACAATCTGACCAACAGGTCCTTCTATCCAAAAAATTAAGTGCCTATGGGAAGCTTTGGCTGGCAGTGTCTTGCTGGGTCTAAATAACCCACAGCCCTGAAGACTGAGACTGTGTGTGCTCCACAAAGGTGCAGAACGGGGATGGGACGTGGCAAAGGCATTGAAGATTTTTCCAGAAGAGGATTCTGTGTTTTCACCACTGCCTCAATGCATGTCTTTTAGTATTTATATTAGAAGAATATGCTAGAATTGATCTGTTCATGCTTGTTGGTTCTTCCAAGTGCCTTCATAGACCTACCCAGTGTAGACCAAGACATGTTCAGAAATACCAGTTACGTTGTAATGCTTCACTTTTTCTAGGTTACTTCAATAACTGAATAAAGAGGTTGGTTTAAGTTTACCTTTGGATTTAGTTTTCAAATATTTCAAGGGGGGAGAAGCAGCAAGCAAGCCAGGAGCAAAGCTGTTCCCAGGGCAGGACCTCAGCAAAAGAGGGTTTTATGTAACACTCCCCTCTGAACACAAAGCCAAACACAATGAAAAAAAGAGGAAAAAAAAAGGAAAAAAAATCCTATTTGCCAACTCAGAGCTAACCAGAACAATTTGTCTGTTTTCCCCAATTTCATTTATTTAAGGAAAAAAAAAGGACAATTCATTAGAAGTCAGAATTCAATTTCCTGTCTTCTTTCCAAACAGTGAAATAATCCCGTTTCATGCCGGAGTACGGAGCTGGACGTGGTTCCTACTTGCACTACACATGGGGCTGAAAGCTTTTCATCCCTTCATCTCCCAACTTTTCCCAGTCTGTGGTCAGTCTTGGGATCAGCAATAATGGCCTGGACAGCTACAATGGCTTCGTTGATCTTGGTTTGCAGCTCCCGGAGCTCCTCTATGTGCAGCAGGCGGAGGATTTGGGCAGCTTCGTTGATAACAGCATCTGGGGAGTGGCACAAAGAAAGATTTTTCATTCCATCCATCATTTTCAGCTGCCAGGAAGGACTTAAGAACAGCTTAACTGAAGTTGGTGGTTGTGGTTTCCAGGCTGGAAATAGGAAACAACATCCCCTGCTGCTGCAGAGGGATGGAGTGTCCTCCAAAACCTCGCCCAGCCCTCAAAATCCAGGGCTGGGTCAGAGAATCAGGGAATCACAGGCTGGTTTGGCTTGGAAGGGTCCTTAAGGATCATCTCATTCCAACCCTCTGCCATGGGCAGGGACACCTCCCATTGGAAAGTTGGGATGAAACATTCCAAGTGGTGATTTAGGTGGCATGGAGCCAGACTAGTGGAGTCCCAGAGCATCTGGCCATTCCTTATAAATAACCCATCAAGTCATGCCAACTTGAGCTGCCTCCATTAGATTTTAGGTAAATTAGGCAGCTCAAATCCCTGGAAGCAGCACAGATGTCCTCTGCTGGTAGCAGCAGGATTTACAAACAGCAGGATGCATTCCTTCCTTCCCTCCTTCCTTCCGCTGGGAAACGTGGCTGCCATGAAAAGCTGTTCTTTAAACCTGACTCTAAAACAACATTATTCCACAGCTCACATTTAGGCTTTGCTCCTCCAAGCCCAAATGCTCAGGAGTGCTCATAAATAACCAGCTGGGAGGCAGGAATTCTTTCCACTCCAGGCTTTTTTACTGGGCACATCAGCTGCATATTTGACAGTAATAGAGTCTGTCAAAGGCAAACAGGGCTATTTTCAAAGTCACATTAGGGGAACTGCTTACCTCCCGTGTCAAATCCAAGAATGTGCTTTTCCAGAGCCACAGGCAGACCCTTGGAAAAGAAAAAAACATGTTGAAATGCAGTTAAAAATGTCCTTTTGCATGTGGGTAAATAAAAGCAGGTAGTACAGCAGGAGGAGAGAACAGGAGTTTCGCTTATGTGAGTTCGATTACACAAATCTCTGTCCTGAAGCACCAAACCCAGGGGATTATTAAAGAAAAATCTGCCTGGTTAATAATCCCCTGAGTTGTCAAGCAAACCCCATTGGCCACACAGTGCCTGCATTCAATCCTTAAAAGGCCAACAGCAGGACTGGGAGAGAACACCCAATCCAGCAGCATCACTGCCCAGGCAAACAAAAACCCTGCACAAACTGGGCTTTCTTAGAAACTTCGGCCTTTTAAACAGCTGCCAGTTTTTAAGCACTGGATGATTCGAAAGAGCTGCAAAAATTCTCTGTAATGAGAGTTTCTCAAGCTCACAACCTCCAGCAACATCCCCCAAAGCATGAGCTCAAGTGTTAAGCTCAGGGATAAACTAAACATTCAATTTTCTAAACACTTGCTCTATTAAAGCACTCCAAGGCAAAGTTTATTAGTGGTCATTTATAAGCATTGCTCTGTTTCCTTTACCCTCTCCAGCTGTAGAGGAGCAGTCATGCTAAATAATTACTCACCACGTCTCCAAATGCATTTAAAATTAGATTCAAACATTGCAAATCTCAGACTTTGCTTTTACTGCTTCAGTAATTTTTTTTTTTCAACATTTGCCAAATGCTTTGTATTTGGCACAAGAAAAACATTAGAGCTCAATACCATGCTCAATACAGCAACGATGGGGCTGTAAAGCCTCTAAATGGTGAGGATTGTATTTAAAGGCTTTTATACAGATGTGAAGAAAGAATCTGAGTTGACCAAAACACACATTAAATACAAAATGGTGACTGCAGCCCCGTTTTCAGAAAGTGGCTCTTCTCCATGGCCCTTACAGGAAAATCCATGTATTTTTAAGGTTGCAGTCGAACACTCTTAAAATTGGTGATAAAAAGGCCACTAATGCCTCTTCAGAAAGATTCTAGCAATATATCAGACTTCCTACTTGGATTTTTTAAGAAATGAGGTTTATATTTTAGGCTGCAAAGAGCTCCCTGCCAGGCTAGTGTGTTCTCAGAGCCACGCGAGCAGGAAAATTCGTGTCATTTTTTGTGTCTTTTTGATCCCAGTTCTTTGTGGTTCCTCCAACACTGAGTGACCACAGTGTCCCCTTCAGCATTCCTTACTCTGCCTCTTTCCTACAATCCATGTTTGCTCCTTTCTGGGTGGTGGGAGCTGCCTTTGGAATGCCCCCAGCCCCTACTACAACTACAACAAGCACATCCTCCTTCGCACAGCAGCTTCAAACAGGGAGAGAAATGAAGGGCACCGTGACATCTGCAGCTACACAGACCATTTCCAGCCTCACCCCTCCAAAATCTAATTTCTAAATGCTGCATAAAACACTTGCAATGGGCCTGACCACCACAGACAACTCCCCTGTAAGTGGAAATATTAACCATGAAACCAAATTCCCTGGGAGTGGGAGGAAAAAAAGTGTCCAGCTTTCAGAGCAGGGGGAAAATGTACCCGCTGTGTTGTGTTTTCAAACATGTTCCAAGGACAGATTTTGGGAGCATCCCTAAAGCCATCCTGAAGGGCAGTTGTTGTACTTCATCCTACTTGAGATACACTCACCAGAGAAGGAAAGCCCAGGACAGCCTGAAGGTTGTCAGCATAAATCTGAACCCTTTCAGTAAAAATATAAACTCCTTGAATTGCCATTTAAAATATAACCTAAAAAATATAAAGAAGTAATCTCTTACCTTGCAAACTGCACCTCGACCACCCAACAAGATCAATCTCATTTTATTCAATACATTTAAATCTCAGCCACAGCACTTTTGAGTCTCCTCATCCACATCCTTCAGTCAGAGAACATCTCCCCATCTGTTTTATCTTTTTCCCACTCTCTCCTGATACTGCCAAGAATGCAGCTCGTGGTGTTTTGTGTCTCAAGTTGCCTGCCATGAGCAGCCAGAGCTTTTATTATTTACAACCCATTTCTTAACACACAAAGTGTCCCTGGCCAGTGTTTTGGCCATTAACAAGCCAGTCACAATCAGCAGCAGAGGTCTAATTTTCCTTTCTTTTTATCCTGCAACCCTGTGCTTTGAAGATCTTTCCTCCATTCCCCTGGCACATTATGATTTTGGTGATCTCTGCTGGCACAGATCAAGCTGTTTTCCTGCCTCTTCCCCACCTCCCTTGGAATTTGGCATTCCTAAGGAGAATCCACTCCCAGTGACGTGTAGCAGTCAGTGACGTCTCAACCCGAGACCTGACAATGTTTTTGTTGACCTATGGAATATGAACAATTCCTTGTCAGGCAAAAAAATTCCCAGTTCCTCCAAGAAAATCACATTCTGATCCCTTTGTGTGCAGCTATGAAAACAACAACTAAAAGCTGCTTTTTATTGCTGTTATAGAACCTAAAATGAAAACAAGTCTCAGCTGTTTTCATACTTTCCTGCTCCTTTAACAGTTTTATGGATACACAAGTCCAAAGCTTTGATTTACTCTTCCAAGGCTTCTGGCAATTACTGCAGCTCAGAGCACCTGTGGTTCCCTCTTGGAAAACATCCTCAGCACTGTGAGGATAAATAAATCACGGACTGTTGTGAGCAGCTGCCAGGAAAGATAAAGGGATTTGGGCTCTTTGAGCAGATCCAGGCACTTTAGAAGGGACACTCACACACCTGCAGGGCAGGTGAGGTTGCCCTTTCCCAGCTGTGTCCAAACTCAATGCCAGCAGCTGCTGTGCCAAATGCCAGAGAGATGACTTGGAAAAGTGGAATGCTGAAGAAATGACAAGCTGAAAAACCACAGCCATCCCCTGGAACATCTTCCTAACAGAGGTTACAAAAGAATGCTGCAAAATCTGAGTTTAAGGGCAGAAGTTTCCTTCAAAACCTCTATTTATTTTTTTTTTAGGGAAGAGAGGAGGGAGGAGTTGGATGAGCAACATCCCATTCCCCAAATATGAGGTGTATGTACAAAACACTCCATACAAGGAATGTTTCAAACTGTTTATGCAGCCAATGCTGTCGATTCCAAGGAAAAGCCAGCTCATACATTTCTTCTTATACTATAGGCCTTTTGCACTGAACAGTCAGGGTAATCCTCTGGGAAATAACCCAGGGAAGAGCTATTCCATGATATATCACACAGGTGTACTTGCATTCAACTGAAACAAAGAGAGCTTTGCATGCTGCTTTCCAAAATCCTCTGGGTCTGTTGGGACCAGCATGGTGAGGACAAAGGAAGTTTCCACCACCCTCCTAAAGGAAGTATTGATGTAGAACAGGTTTTGCCTGAGGGGACAGACATTTATCTTCATTAATTGATATGGGATAATTCACTCTGGACACGTGGAATGGGAATACAAACCTCCTTGGACTGGCTGGCCTTGGCTATGGCGTCCTGTGTCAAACGCTCCTGAACCAAAATGCGAATTGCCTGGGAAAGACATGGAAAGGTGAGAGGAGTTAATTCATGTCTTGCTGCATTTCTCAGCAATTCCAAGGGAAAAGGAGCAAAAATTCTAACTCAGCATAACCCCAAACACACTTCCAGACCTCAAACCTTTGCACTTCATTTCTTTCTTGGTGTCTCACACAGGTGTGTGAGGCAGCTTAACCACAAGGACAAGGACATTCATTTCACATGGATTATTTCAGTCACTACTGGCCCAGAAGCTGCAAAGTACAAGGAACAAAGCAGAAAGCTCAGGATTTTTAGCCTGGAGAAAAGGAGGCTCAGGGGGGACCTTCTTCTCTCTCCAAGACAGGATGGTGGAGTCAGGGTGGGTCGGGTTTTGCTCCCAGGGAACAAAGGATAGGGTAAGTGGAAACAGCATTAAGTTGTGCCAGGGGAGGTTTAGGTTGGATATGAGGGGAAATTTCTTCATGGAAAGGGTGGTCCAGCCCTGGCACAGCTGCCCAGGGCAGGGGTGGATCCCCATCCCTGGAGGGATTTAAAAGCCCTGTGGATGTGGCACCTGGGGACATGGGTCAGTGGTGGGGGAATGGTTGGACTCCATGATTTCATGGTCTTTTCCAACCTAAAGAAATCTATGCTTCCAGAACAAGCTGATTACAATCCCAAAGCAGCAGCACCATTTTTCCTCCTGTGATCTCACACCTTCAACACTGCAGCAACGAGGATTCTTCAGGAAGGAAATCCTGCTTCGGGAAGGAATTCCTGCTAATAGCACCTTCTAGAAGGTGCTGAACCACTTTCTATCCACAGAGAAACCTGGAGCAAAGCCACCCACCCAGGTTTTAAAAGACTGAGAGCAGAAAGGAATTAATTTTAGACTCAGGAACAAGAACAGCCTGGACTTTGACAATCCTGCTGCTCATCCGTTTTTTCACCGGCTCCGGCACATGGGATGAAATCCCAGCAGTTGCTGATCCCTACAGCTCCAAATGCCTCTAAGAATAACTTCAGGAATACCAGGCAGGCAGCCTTCCACAGGAAAGCAGAACTGGGTCTGTCAAACACATTCCTCAGATTTTCCCTGCTGAGCAGCCAATTGTGACAGGAGCAGCTTCACCACTTGGTGTTGCTCGCCCAGGATTTCTCCCAGTTTTGGTCAGGATGAAAGTTGAGCCGATCCTAGAAAGTTGCCACAAAATACTTCTAGAAATCATTCTAGGTGAAGGAAGTAGCCTGGACAGTAGAATCATTTGATGAGGAGTTTAACAGCAAATTCCAGCAGTGAAACCAGATCTTGTGGAAGAGAATTCCAAGTGCCTTTTGCCTTAGAAAATGGATATCCAACTGTGTGTTACACAGATGCTTCCTGATCAACCTGCCAGATTTAAATTAATAAAATGGGATTCCAAATACCTCTGCTCACTCTGCCCAGATGTCTGTGGTGTGCCTGCACCCTTTGGCTCTTCCTAAGAATCTGCTCCAAGAGTGTCCAAGCCTGAATAGGGATCATAAATTCCCCCCAGTGCACTGAAAACCTGCTTATTGTGGTGTAAAATTAAGAGTTTGACTTAAGCTGACACCTTCTAATATCATCAAACCAGCACTGCTGTTGGATTTTCATTGCAGGAATCTACTCTCACTGTAATTAACAGCAAGAAAATTCAGGCTGCTTTTGTCCAACCACATCTGCCTGAAAAGAGCAAGACTAGAAATGTAGGAATAGTGACAGAAAGGGAGAACTGGTGACAGAAAGGGAGAAGTGGTGACAGAAATGTGAATATATTTATGGAGCAAACACATTGCTGGTACCAAACCTGGTAAACCCAGATAAAGTTTGGCAGCCCTGGTCAATCCTGTAAAACCTGAGGGAACTCTGTCTGGAAAGAGCTGAGCTCATGCTGCAGATCCTCAGCATTTCCATTCCCAGAGTCTCCTCTCTCTACCTGATATCCCTTTTCATTGATTTTTGTAGGATTTTAGGTTGGGGTTTTTTTAGGAAGAGGTTTGATTTCAGATCTCCACTGCTCTTTAAAGACTGATGAAGCTTTCAAAGGTTATTTTGGCTTCCCAAAAAAGGAGGAAACCATCCTAAAGAGAATGAGAAAAAATAGATGGGATAATTGCAGGCTGACAATTCCTTAAGAAACCAGAGTACCAGGGTAATACTCTTTCAGCAGACCTGTTACAGACTTACACACACTAAATAAACTTCAATGCTCGTGGTGTTTAGTTTCTCCAAAATAAGTTTGGCAAATCTCAGAGCTACTCTCATGAATGAACTTCATGTTTTTTTCAGTGAAATGCTTTTATTTTGGTGCCAAAGAAAACTAGGTTTATTTCTATATTTATGGCATGACTGAGTAGGAACTCGGGATTGCTGCAGTCCCATAAATAAGAGTATTTAAAAACATAGTATAGTTTTGATCCCAAACCTAAAGAGTTCCACCAGTAAGTCAAGAATTTTACTAAAGGCATAAAAAAGAAGGTTTCAAAAATTTATTATTCTATTTAGTGCATTTAAAAGCCATAATTAGTTGTCAAATCTAAAATAAATTGACAAGTGATGACAAGGAGTAAATGGTTTATAGGATCAAAAGGAGGAGGAAACTTTTAACTGTGGGTCTTCCCTTGGATGTTTGTTTTAAAACATCCTTTGCATCATTAGTTTGTGTATTTTCAAGTTTCTTTAAATTTCTAGCACTGGAATACAACCTTCTTGGAGCATGTTCAAGGAATTCAGCTCATATTGAACTGTTTGCCAAGATATTTATCCCTGCATTAATTTCCAAGATTTATGTTCTTATCTGCTTGGAAAGACACATATGGGATGAGGGGTTTATTCTCTATTTGGGCCTAAAAATTCATAGCTCTCAGTACCACAAGGTATTAGACACATACCAAGCAATAGGAAAAGAAGGAAGAAAGGAGATGGGAAAAGTGGGAAACTCACCTTGAGCATCACCAAGTAATCATCATGTCGCTGGATCTGAAGCAGATTAGCCAAAGCCATCACTCCAGCCTTGAAATCAGGATTATTCACTGGAAAATAACCATGTCATTAAAATTATATGTTGGTTTAACTGCAACCATGTGTCCTTGGATTTTTTTAAGGTATTTTGCTATTTCTCCCTCATCCACAATAAGTGTTTTATGATTTACAGAATTCTCTGCAAAGCTGTCAAAGCAAACACCCTTCAGCTGCTTCTTCACTGCCAATAAGAGCCCTCCCCAATTATTCAGATCTGGGCACTTCATTCTGCTGGGAAAGATTCTCCCCATTGCCCTTTCCCTTTTTCCCAAGAGGAGAAGTTCACATCCCTATGGAATTCACATGGACAAGTGCAAACAACTCAAAGTAACTCTCAAACCACTGTTCACAGAGAGGCAAGCAGGTGGAAAATACAAGAACTCTGCATCCCTGAAGCTTTAAACTGGGCTTTAAAATCTGTATCAGAGGATTAAACAACTTGAAACCTGAGGAACACACAGGCCATGGAACACATTCCCATGCAGGAAGTTGCTGCACACTCACCATCCAGGTTGATCAGTGGTTCTGCATTTTTGGCTGTGTTGTCAGCATTTTTAGCACCATCAGGGGTAGAATCCTTATATTTGTCAGCTGGAAAATTAAGAGACAAACATGACCACCATCAGAGCTCATGACAAAAATAACTTGTTCCAAGTTGAGCACCGAGCTGGATTTTTGGGGCATTTTAATCGTCCAAGAGCTTTCTGGCCTTATAAATTGGTATTTTAGAGCACCCTATTAATGTTCCCAAAGACTGAGAACCAGAGTGTAGGTATTTATATCCCATAATGTCTTGGGCAGAGCTCAGCCCTGCAGGAATTACAATGGCAAACAGCACCTTGGCTGTTATTATTTTGCCACCAGTAATTACATTTGTATCCCCTACTCTCACTACAAGGAGATGAAACTGCTATGACTGTGGAGATTTAACTCAACTTCTTCATAACCTTGCCCTAGTTCCCAAGGGTTCCACATGTGCTCCCTGTAAAAGAGGGGTCTAAGAATAACTTCTTGCAATAAATGTTGGGCTAAATATAATGCATTTAATACACTATAGAGTAAGTTCTCATAAAGGCAATCCCACAGGGAGAAGGGGATAAATATATACAGTGGGGTTTGCTAGATCCAGAAATTAAATAATAAAGGCAATTATGCTACTTCTGCCCCAGGGGAGCTGAAGAGAAACAATTCCTCTGAGTACGGGGAGAAAACACACAAAATTACATTTATTTTGTTTAAAGCAAACAAAATATACTTTCGACATTGTCTGAATTTGATGACTACTTCACAAAACTTTGTGAATTTGTGTATGGAAAGGTGTCCCTGCCCATGGCACTGGGTGGCAGCTGACATCCCCAATGCTCGGGATGGCATTCCCTGCCTGCCGTGTGCCAGGCAACGGGACTGTGACATCACAGCGCGTTCAGTGACACGGGGTGGGTGACAAGTGACATCACCACCCCCCAGAGCCCAGGCTCCATGTGCTGGGCCTGGGAGGAGCTGGGCACAGAGCCCAGCACCATGCTCAGGCTCTGTGTGCCCGGCCCAGGCTGAGCTGAGCAGAGATCCCAGCAGGATGCTCCGAGCGGAGCTCCCCCTGCTCCTGACCCTCGGCCTCTCCTGGCTTTTCCCCCGTGGCAGTGACTTTTCCTGCTCTCCCACCTGGGCCACGTTGGTGTGGGATGTGCCTCTCCTGGAGCAGAAGGGCACTGCCCAGAAGGAGGTCACCACCCCTGAGGTGGTTTTTTGGAGCACCTCAGCCCTGTGCCTGCTGCTGCTGGGGTGCCTCCTTGTCAGAAAAGGCAGGAGAAAGGTGAGAGAACAGCAAGAGGGTGGTCTGGGAACCCATGGGGAGAAGGGAGGTCCTCCCCCACTCCTTTGTCAGACCCAGCAGGCAGAGGTGGGTCTCAGCCACCACAGAGGACACCAGGGCAAGTTGAATATCCCTGCCCACAGCAGAGGGTTGGAACAAAATGGTCTTTAAGGCACCTCCCAACCCAAACCACTCTGTGACTCTTGCCCAGGGGGTGCCTGGGGCAGCCCAGCCAGGCTTGAGTGTCTCCAGGAGAGGCCAAACCCATCATCCAGAGGGGTCTCAGCCCCTCTGAGGCCCCTCTGCCCTTTCCATCACGCTCCCTGCCCTGTGCCTTGCAGGTGTCTGCAGAGACATCCTGCCGGGACGGTTCCTGCTGCAAGTCCTACAGGCTGATGCGTCGGCTAAAGGAAGATCCCGAGCTGATGAGGCGCTTCCGGAGGCACCTGAGCAACTGCAGGACATTCGCCCTGGACACACTCCAGGTCAGGCTGGGCTTGGAGGCACCTGGCCTAGCTGAACATGCCCCTGCCCAGGGCAGGGGGTTGGACTTGAAGTTCTTTACAGGTTCCTTTCAATTTCCAGGTTCCTTTCGACCCGAACTGTTCCATGACTCCCCAAGAACGGGAACAAGAAACCATGAGAAAACTTGCAAGAGGAGATGACACACATTCCCAGCTCCAGCAAGGTTCTCAGGAATACAGAATGCTGCAGGGGATGGAATGAGTTGTGCTGCCCCTGTGCTTTGGGCCATCTTGGACAATAAATGTTTTAGACCTAACTGTGTCCAAGGCAACAGTAACATGGAATGAATGCTCCAAGGGAGGGAGCATTCCCTACAGAGGGAAGTGACACTGCACAGGGACACTGCAAAGTGCCATGGAACCAAAGGGAAATCACATCCATGCTAACTGTCCAGGCTTCTCCAAAGAAAAAGCAGGAAACAAGAAGACCTGCATCAGCAGTTAAAGCACAGACACAAAAATAAGAAAATTGGACCGTCCTGCACTGCCTGAGAACAACAGCACTCCGATAGTTAATCCCACAGGATTAAGTGAGACTGCTCTCCCAATCCCAATGCCTGCACGGCCCAACACAAAATTTTTCTTCCTTAGATAAGAAATAAAAGGCTTTCAAAAAAGCTGGAGTGATTTTGGACAAGGGTCTGGAGTGACAGGACAAAGGGGAATGGCTTCCCACTGCCAGAGGGCAGGGCTAGATGGGATATCAGGAAGGAATTGCTGGCTGGGAGGGTGGGCAGGCCCTGGCACAGGGTGCTCAGAGAAGCTGGGGCTGCCCCTGGATCCCTGGAAGTGTCCAAGGCCAGGTTGGACGGGGCTTGGAGCACCCTGGGCTGGTGGGAGGTGTCCCTGCCCGTGGCAGGGGTGGCACTGGGTGGGCTGTGAGGACCCTTCCAACCCAAACTGGTGTGGAATTCCATAAAATGTGGCTCCTGGCGTTCAAAGCACAGTGGGATGGTTGTACCAGCTCTAAGCAGCACCTCCACCACCCAGGTTTCATGCCCAAGCCCAAACCCTCTTGTTCCACCAATCCCATCCCGCCAAAGGGACATTCCCCGCTGTACCTTCCCAAATTCTCAGGTATCATTGTAAGATGCTCATGCAGAATAAACAAGCTGAGCTCTGCCCAGCACAAGGTACCAAACACATATTGGTCCCACAGAGCCACAAACCCTCCAGCACTCCCTCACCACTGGGGAAAGGAGAACACTCCCTGTTCATTCCCTGCTCCCTTTCCCAGCACAGACTGGGATTTAAGGAGAGGTTTCATGGCAAATACATTTCACAGGCAGCATTTAACCCTCCTGCCCCCACAAGTGACACCACAGTCAAGACTGCTCCCAGAAAACCACGTTTCTCGAGGCAGACTCTCTCCACACCAGGGGTAATTGAGATATTTTCCTTCTTAAGCAGCTCAGAAAAGCAGTGCCAGTAGAATTCACCCCAGATATATCTCACTAACCAAACCTGACTGTGCTTGCCATAGACTTATCAAAGCACATTGGAGGAATCTCTCCTGTCTTCGGAGCAAAGTGGCACAAAGTGTCTCACAGAAAAGTCTACCTTGCAAACTCATTAAATAGGCTCAGACAGAAGCACTTTCATGTGGGCTGGAAATTAATTGAAAGGCAAAATGCAAAAGGTAATGATGAATATTAATGAGCTGAGCTGGTGGCAGTATCTAACAGGGGGAGATTTTTATCTGCTGTGGACAGGGGGATCTTACAGAGAGCCATTAAACCCCCTGTGATTGCAATTAGGAGACAATCAGCTTTATACACATGCAGGCCTGGAGGGAAACAGAAGCGAGTGGGGGCTCAGAGACATCATTCCTCCGCTTTCTTTCCATGGATGCACCTGATTATCCACCACAGAAACTACCAGTGTACACAGAAATACCTGTTCTTCACTTCTACAGGCAGTAGTTCTCCCAAAGGAAAACACGAGGCTGACACCATTGGTGCTTCACTCAGGAGGTTTTTTCTCCACTCAACCCCTTATTATCACATAACTAAGTTTCCACTGAATAAATTCCAGGACACTTAAAATTATAGTATAAGAAGAAGTTCCATTTTACTACTTTGCATAAAAATCTCAGAGGTTATTGCACACTTGAGTGCAGAAACCATCAGCAACAACTGCAAGAGATGTGAAATCTCCTCCTGGGAGACCTGGGAACTCCTGGAGGAGGAGGGGATTGCTGAGAGGGCTCCCAGGGAACAACCCATTTCCTCCAAAGCAAATGGCAATCAAGTCCCAGAGCTGGCCCTGGGATTCCAGGCTGGGTTCAAGTGCAGCCCAGGAGCCCCAGGGCTGTGCTCAGCACTGTGGGGTCCTGCTGGGGACCTTCTCTGGGGACATGTTTGGGCTGGCCACACAAAGGATGGTCACAGGAGCACAACCTTCACCATCTGGGAGCTGCCTGGGCTGTGCTTAAACTACAGCAAGAAAAGAGTTGGGCAAGGGAGTGTTTGGGCTGAAAGGCTGTTCCTCTTGTTTCTCTTGTTGCAAACACTGGGGCAATTAATTCCACTCTTCTCAAATCTGTTCTGCCCTAAGATGAGCACGTTGTGGGATGGCAGGAGAAACACCACAGCCAGAAATCAGAGAACAATTTGGGAGGGAAGGGACATTAAACCCACCCAGTGCCAC
>JAWWLT010000169.1:62034773-62049117 GCA_035040995.1 Premnoplex brunnescens
GGGCTTGGAGCAACCTGGGCTAGTGGAAGGTGTCCCTGCCCATGGCAGGGAGTTTAACTAGATGGTCTTGAAGGTCCCTTTCAACTAAAAGCATTCCAGGATTCTATGAAAAGCACTTGCAATAAACGCCTGGACTTGGAAGTTTTGCTGCTCATTTTTGCCAGCTGGTACCTAAGCTCCAAAAACCCACCTAATTTGCTGATGTCTCTTGAACCGAGAGCCACTGAAATATCTGAATGACATTTTATGCTTTCACCAGCAGCACCCAGACAATGCAGGCACTAAAAACTAGGACTTAGTTAGGAAAACAGCAAGGGAAATCCCTGATCCCAGGGCACTGATGAAGCATTTATGGCAGTGGATGCTCTTGGTCTGCTCCACCCAGCTTTGCCAAAATCTTCAGCTCTTTTTTCTACGACGTGGAGCAACAAATGTGGATGTGGAGCAGCGAGTTGCTGCTCAGTGGGGTGAGATTGGGATTTAACGTGCTCTGAGTTAAAAGCCAACATTGCTTAGGGCCAAGAGACAATGAGTCCTCCTCAATCCCAGTAAATGAATCCCATCTACCTTGATTTCTGGACGCATTTCCACGCAAAACACCACGTACAAGCAAAAAAAAAACCAAACTCGCTGCAAAAGGAGCATTTCTGGATGCTGAGCCCTCCTGCTAAGCTGCCATCCCACTCCTCCCTCCCAAACTGGGCTCCCGTGGGGCTCTGGCACCCTGGAACTGCCAGCCCTGCTCGAAACAGCAATTAGGCTTCGTTTGCCAGCTCCTCGTCAGCACAAGCCTGCTCTGCACAGAGCTGTGCTGAAAGGCTGCGGAGCAAGTGCTTGGGGAGAGTGGATCCTGGAATGCTCCAGCTCCAAACCCAGGAAATCTGAGCCCAAACTCCCTCCCCCTTAGCAGTTTCCCCCCCTTTTCTTGGGGTTTAGCCAGCTTGCATGTGGGTGGAGACCGGAATTCTCCGAAATGTTTAAAAAAATGGCACTTCCCCATGGCTGGAAATGTTCAAGGCCAGGTTGGATGAGTCTTGGAGCAACCTGGGCTAGTGGAAGGTGTCCCTGCCAAGGCAAGGGGTTGGGATGAGATGGCCTTTAAGGTCCCTTCCAACCTAAACCATTCCATGATTCCATGATTTTAAAGGTGATGAATTACCACCATTATCCTAAATAGGACACAAGCACCCTTGAAAAGCATCTCCTTACATTCCTTAAGGTGCAAAGGGGCATCGAGTGAGATCTCATGGATGTCACGAGGCACCTCCTGTGTCTCTCAGGGTCTGCAGCCTTTGCCCATCCATCTGTGGTCCTCTGCAGTTTCCAACCTGTGGAACACACCCTCTGCTGTCTCTCAGCTGGAATTGGAACAGGAGGAACAAGCACTGGAATAGGCTGCCTGGGACTGTGGTGGAGTCCCCATCCCTGGAGGGATTTAAAATCCATGTGGATGTGGCACTTGGGGACGTGGGTCAGTGGTGGCCTTGGCAGTGCTGGAGGAACGGTTGGACTCGATGATCTTGGAGGGCTTTTCCACCCTAAACAATTCTATGATTCAATTCTCCGGACTTTTTTTCATCTGCCAGTGAGTTTTTTCTCAGCTCTCTCCCACCACACCTCCCAGCAGAACCGAGAGGAAAAGCAGGAATGAAACAGAAAGTGCTGCCAGGGTGAAACCTCGCTGTTCCCTCACCACAAAGCCCAAAAGCAGCATCACCCACCACCCAGAACTGTGAGAGCAGGAGCCTTCCTGATCCTTGATTTCAATTAAAAAGTCACATTTTCCATCCCTGATGCACCCAGCTAGTGGCAAAATCAGTGAATCTTATTGGGGCAGCCAGGATTTCGGGGAGAGCAGGGATCAGGCTTGTTCCTACGTGGCAGGCATCACCCAGGGCTTCTTTGGTCCAGAAAAGGGTTTCTTTGGTCCAGAAAAGGTGCCTGGCTGAGTATTGTAATGGAGGGATTTATCCCACCCCTCATTCACGCCGGGATTTCTCCTGCTCCCTGCACTTCCCAACAGCTGAGCCCAGCCCAGCTCGCTGCATTCCCCACTGAGGCAAACAGGTGCTCCCAAAAACTCCCTTTCCCTCCCCAAAACCAGCCATGACACAGCATCCAGAAGGGATAACTGAGCATATGGAGGTGCCGTCGCCTCCCGGGAGCCGGCGCTGCCGGTCACTGGCCGGCTGGAGCGTGGGAATCCCTCGTGAAGGGGCTGGCTGCCTCTGCCAGCCTTCTTGGTGCTTTTGCTAAAAGCCACTGCTAAAAATAGGCGGCTCAGCTGAAAAAATAACCGCTAAATATATCCAGAAAAGTATAAAAATATTGCAGGCGAAGTAGAAAAATAGCAGAGCCACGTTTCCAGGGGGTGGGAGATGGGGTAGTCGCGTGGATCCCGACAGCAGTTATGGCTCTAGGTGGGAAAGGAGCCTTAATACGCCCAAATTCCATGTGTTTCCTTGTTTCCTTAGGGAGAGGAAATGTTATGAGCTTGGTTTGTGCCTGTGGGCTCCCGTCACTTAGGGGCAAAGAACCCTAATGCTGAGTGGTGGTCCCAGCCCCCATCCACAGGGATTTGGTTCCCTTTCCCAACAGGCATTTTTGAGCCCTGCTGTCCAACGCGGTGTATAAATCACTGCGAAGCAGCTTGCAGGTCAGAGATGTGCTGGCAAATAAATAAATAAAGTTAAAAGACAACGGAGTGGGAAAAAACGAGCCTGTTTCCATGGAAACAGCTCCGTTATCACACCAACATCTGATCCCTCCTGCCAAGCGGGGATGAGGTGGGATGGGTGCCCGTTCTGGCCCAAATCATACAATCCCAGACTGGTTTGGGTTGGAAGGACCTTAGAAATCATCTCATTCCACCCCCTGCCATGGGCAGGGACACCTTCCACTAGCCCAGGTTGCTCCAAACCCTGTCCAACCTGGCCTTGGACACTTGCAGGGATGGGAATTATCAAGGCAGTGCAAAGCAGAGCAAGAGGGAGCTGCAGGAATGGTTTTTCTCTTCCCTAATCTTGCTGGGGCATTAAACGAAGAGCTCAGCCCTGGTTCAGCTGGCTTTGCAGAGAGCCTGGCTCGGGATGTCCCCTCCACCCACCTCGTGTGCCAGAGCCGACCACTCCTGAAGCCCAGATGGAGTCAGGAGGCTCCAGCCTCACATTCCAGGTCTGGCAGGGCTGTCCCTTTTGCCTGGAGAAGTCTGTGCTCCCTGGGCATCACGTGAAAGTGAGAATCTCAGCTTTTTTGTTTTCTCACAGGCACCGTAACGGCTCAAACCGAAGCAAACAGGAACCACCCTCCGCTTCCTTGTCTTGTTTTTCTAGGGTTTTTTACAGGGTTTTTTAAAAGATTATTCAGGTGAAGCATCATTTGCCAGTTGGCACAGGCTGGGATATCTGCTCTGGTCCCTCTGGTCACCATTCATCCAAAATATTGGCTCTCTCCATCTGGGAACCACAGGGAGGGAGCATTGACCTACTCCAGGGCTGGCATAAGGGTCCAGGACCATGGGAATGCCACCAGGGAATGCACTGAAAGCCAAGCAATCCCCCCAGCCTGTCCCAGAGCCTTCAGGGGTGCACCTTTGGAAAGGAAAACCATTTTGGGGGGGGAAAATCCTGGGAAAGTGTTTGTGCACGAGGAACAAACCCAGTGGTGGGCGCAGATCCGGGAGGATGGGTGTCCTGAGCTTGGCCAAATACCAGGGAATAAGGATGCTCAAATCCTGGGGAACAGGATGCCCAAGGAACAGAAAATAGGGATTTCCAAATAGTGGACAATAAGGATGTCCAGATACTGAGGAATAAGAATGTCCAAATACCACAGAATAAGGAATGCCCAAATACTGAGGAATAAGGATATTCAAAAACTGAGGAATAAAAATATCCAATCACTGGGAAATAAGGATGCCCAAACAGTTAGGAATAAGGATGTCCAAATACCATAAAACACAGATTTCCAAATATTGGGGACTAAGGATGCACAAACACTGAGCAGTAAGGATGTTCAAATGCCAGGGAATAAGGATGCCCAAGCAACACAAAATAAAGATTTCCAAATAGCAGACAATAAGGATGCCCAGATACTGAGCCATAAGAATGTCCACATACCACAGAATAAGGAATGCCCAAATACTGAGGAATAAGGATATCCAATCACTGGGAAATAAAGATGCTCAAATTCTGAGGAATAAGGATGCCCAAATACTAAAGATAAAGGTTGCCCAAATATTGGGGAATTCAGGGATTCCCATATACAGGAATAAAGATGCCCATATAAAGGGAAATAGGGATGTCCAGATACTGAGGAATAAGGATACCCAAAGAGCAGGGAATAAGGCTGCCCAAATTCTGAGAACCAGGCTGCTCTCTGCTTGTGCTGTGACACAGAAAGGAAGAGGCCTCCTCAGCTGTCACATCTGGGTGACAGATAAGGACACATCCTGTCACACCACCCCTGGCACCACCTTCCAGGGGCTTTAAGTACGAGCTCCAATCCTGTGGTTTCCACCAGGGCTCAGCCCCACCACCCACTGCTGCACTTCCCTGAAAGCAAAAATGCTGTAAGGGTTGGGCTGGTTTTGGTTGGGTTTTTTTTAAATTTAAGAAGATGTTAAACAACACCCAGAGGCAATGGGAGACTGAAGGCTCCTTCAGCAGATGTGAGCAGAGGAGAAGCTATAGAATTCCCTAAAATGCATGGATGGAGCAGGGTGTCTCCAGCACAGAGATCCCAGACTCACAAACTGGGAATCACAAACTGGTTTGGGTTGGAAGGGACCTGAAAGACCACCTCATTCCAACCTCCTGCCAGGGGCAGGGACACCTCCCACCAGCCCAGGTTGCTCCAAGTCCATCTGACCTTGGACACTTCCACTTGCACAGCTTCTCTGGGCACCCTGTGCCAGAGCCCCACCACCCTTCCAGCCAAGAATTTTCCCCTTATCCATCCAGCTCTGAACTCCTGACCCTTAATTAAGGGAAGCAGCCAAGAGCTATTATTTCACATTAATTAACGGATCCAGTCTTGGGTTTCAGCTTTTAACATCCTGCTCTTAAGAATTTGCCAGGGCCAAGATAAAGATCTTTATGGGAAGATGGGAAATGAGGATTGAAAGCAAAGGGAAGATGGAGGGAGCGCTGCAAGGTGGAGATGTTTGACTCAGCATCATCAGTCCAAGAGGATTTGGGTCCTCCTGAAGGGCCAAACCCACCCTGAGCCTCGGTCAAAGTCACCCCAAATTCATGTCCACAGCAGTGCTGGGGGAAGAGTTGGATTTGACGATTTTAGAGATCTTCTCCAGCCTAAATGATCCCATGCCTCACCAATCCCTGCCCATCAGTGTGGGGGTACAGCCATCCCAAAGGAACTGGGGCAAGACATCGAGCTGCCCTGATTTGGCTAAAACATCCTATTTTTTAGGAGGCGACCTCCGTGTGACCGCAAGGATTGGGAAGGAGCAGGTGGATTTTGCAGCAGGTCATTCCAGTTTATGGGCTCATCCTCCTGCCATCAATTTCCAGCTAAAATAAACCCCAAATTACTCCTCTTTTTTCTGGTGAAAGCCCCACCTTTTCTCCCAAAGAACTCCTGCAGCAGGAGAAGCCCCGGGCTGCAGAAACCCTTGCGATGAGAAATCGTTCTCCGATGATTTCACCCTGATCAAACCTTTATTAGAATTTTATTTTAAGTAACACTCACACGGAGCCCAATAACCCTTTCCAGCCGCTGGGAATCACCCAACAAGTTACATCAGCAGAGAAACAACCCCGTTAACCGGCCCATTAGTTTAAGCCCCCCCCAGGAATTACCTTAGACTGCTTTAATTAGGTATCCACCGTACAAAAGAATTAATTAATTGGTGATAAGCACCTGAACCACATTACTCATAAGGCTCTATTTCAAGCTTCAAATACAGCAAACAGGTCACAGCCCATCTGAGATTGTAGAGCGAATTCCCGGTGCTGCTGCTGCCTGGTATTTCTCTTCCCATCCCTGTCCTCAAAGCAACAAGGCTGGGACCTCTTTTTTCCTTATTTATTGATGGATTGATTGATTGATTTTCCTTCTTTATCCCCTGGAAGTGCTGAAGGCCTGGCTGGAAAGGGCTTGGAGCAACCTGGTCTAGTGGGAGGTGTCCCTGCTGTTGGACTGAATGATTTCAAGGTCTCTTCCAACCCAAGCCATTCAGGGATTCTATTTCTTTGCCATGTTTTTCACAGCACCCAGAACTGGTGCCTTCAGAGCCAGTACCCAAACAGTGGTTGCACCACGTGGAGATGGGAGTTCTGTGATTATTTTCTGGGATTTGGTGTGTTTTAGGAATGGGTTATGGGGCAAAACTCCGTTATCCTGGGAGGGTTTCACCACAAAGCTGTTGTGCGATGGCATCTCTGAGACACCCGTGAAAGGAGTGAAGAATCTGCTCATGGACACATCCCAACATGCAGGTGGAGGATTGGCACGGAATGGGCATGGTTTTAGCAGGTTTCTGAGTGAAAAAAGTTAGTGGGGGGGGAAAAGAGAGCAAAAAGAAGAGGAAAAAAAATTAAGAGAGCAAAAAGAGGGGGCAAAAGAGAGAAAAACAATTTAAAAAAACAGAAAAGAGGGGAAAAAATTACAGGAATAAAAGTGGGGGGAATTTCCTGTGTTATTCTGTATTTTCACAATCAATAACTCGGAAAAATAATCTACTGTGGCTTGTGCTGGTTCTGACATTTCATGGCCTGGCAAAGGAAGGAATCTAGGCAGGGATACAGGCAGGGAGATGGACAGGGATGTAGGCAAGGGTGAGGGCAGGGATATGGGCAGGGATGCAGGCAGGGAGGTGGCCAGGGATGCAGGCAGGGATGTGCACAGGGATGCAGGCAGGGAGGTGGCCAGGGATGCAGGCAGGGATGTGCACAGGGATGCAGGCAGGGATGCAGACAGGGATGTGGACAGGGATGTAGGCAGGGATACAGGCACGGATGCACACAGGGATGTGGGTGGGGATACGGGCAGAGATACAGGCAGGGATGCAGGCACTGAGGTAGGCAGGGATGCAGGCAGAGATACAGGCAGGGATGCAGGCAGGGATGAGGGCAGAGATGTGGGAAGCAATGCAGGCAGGGCTGTGGGCAGGAATCAAGACAGGGACGCAGGAAGGGACGTGAACAGGGATGCAGGAAGGGATGTGAGCAGGGACATAGACAGGAATACAGGCAAGGAGAAAGAAAGAGATGTGAGAAGCAATGCAGGCAGGGATGTGGGCAAGGAACCAGGCCGGGATGCAGGCAGGGATGTGGGCAAGGAACCAGGCTGGGATGCAGGCAGGGATGTGGGCAAGGAACCAGGCTGGGATGAGGGCAGGGATGAGGGCAGGGACACAGGCAGGGATGAGGGCAGGGATGCAGAGCCCTGGCAGTGCTGCAAACCGGGTTAGCTGGGCTGGCTGGGCAGAAGTAGGTTGTTGCTGCTGCTCCATCCTCGGTCGCTGAGCTGACCCATATTATCTCAATTAAATTTCACTCCTGTGCCCCACTGCTGCCTCTTTTTTTCCCTGGAACCTAATGCATTTCAGGCTAAAGTAGGCCCTGGTTACGGAGGCGGCGAGTACACCTGGGTCCTTCCCCCTGGAATGAGGAGAGGAGGGCACGGCCAGCGTGGCAGAATTGGGACAGGGACGTGGAGCAGGATCGAGAGGCAGCAGCACCACAGCCCTGTGCTCAGCAGCTTCCCTCTGCTCCAGCCCTGACCCACCTGCATTATTCCTGACAACAATGCTCCTGCAAAACAGCAAAATCTGCTTTTCCCTCCCGAGCTGCATCCTTGGAGCCTTTCCCACGCTATTCCCCAGCCTGTCTCCATCCTCAGCCCCCTTCTCATCGCTTACAACCCTCCACACCATCTTCGTTTTCCCACGGAGCCCCCAAAAATCCCTGAACCAGCCCGTTTTCCCCCTGAAACGCAGGCAAAGCATCCCTGCCACGCTTCCTGCTGAGTCAAGGGCCCTGCTTTCCCCACCATTCCGGCTGTATCAGGAATGACACACGCTCAGCACACACCGATAAGTGGGAGGAGAAGCCACCCCAGAGCCGCCAGCCTGGGCAGTGGCAAAAAAAAAAAATAAATAAGGGATAAAACACCTAAATGCCAAAGAAACTCCGCAAAAAGCCTGGATTAAGCAGTGCCAATACGTGCTGGATTCCCTCCCTTCCCCGTGAATTGAACCTCATGTGCTGGGGATCAATCCATCCTGGCCATGCCGTGGCCCCACGTGCTTCATTCATCCCCATCCAGGTCCTCTCCCAGAGCTTTAATCCTTCTGCCAAAGGAGCTGCAATGACTGCGTTCAGACCACGCTGCTCCACAAAACGCTGTCCCAAGTGCCTTTTCCTGCCTGCCTGGTGCTGGAAAACCTCCATTTCGGTGGGTTTCTGTATTTTTCCCAGTATGGGCTACAAAATCCAAGGAAGCACCTGCTTTTTGGGAGCCTTCAGTTCCATACAGGACGCAGGAGCAGCGTGGATTCGCAGCCAGCCTAACTTCCACATCATTTAATAGAAACACTTACACAGGGCTTAGATTGAGGCTTAAAAAAAAACAAACCCCACAATAATCACTGCCTCCCTTATTTGCTGCTTATACCTCTCCATAAGCCTGGGTTGCTGCATTAAAATAATCTTTTTATTCCCTTTATTCCCCATTTTTATTCATGGCATGGAGGCAGAAGGGAGGGTCCCCCCCCCTGCCAGCATTAGACTGGAGTGAGGGAAGCACCGGAGGCGGCTCCAAACCCCCCGAGCGAGGATGTGAGGCTGAGCAGCAATTATATTAAATCAGCTGATAAATAATGCAACGTATTTTGATGGTGCCGGCCCTGCGAGCGCCGCACAAACAGCACCACGGCTCCAGGGCATGAAAAATCCAGGGCATGCGGCCATAATCGAGCCTAAAGCCCCTCCTGAAAACCCAGAGCTGTCCCAGGGTCACGCTGGAGCTCCATCCCCGTGGTTGTTGCCTCTTCCCAAGGTCCTACACAAACCCATGGAACCCACCAGACCTGGTCAATGCCCAACATTTTTCCACAAAACCTCTGCTCGGGCACTTTCCAAGCGGGATCAGAGCTGCTCCAGCAGCACAGCCCTGAAGGCTAATCAGAAGGGGATCAGGTAGGTTGTGGATGGCTGATGACCCCCCAATTAAGGGCCCCAAATTGCTGCAGACTCAGTAAGGGGATAGGAAGGCCCTGAGAAGGCACATCTTCCCAATATCCCATCTAACCCTGCCCTCTGTATGAAGCCATTCTCCCTTCTCCTGTCATTTCATGCCCTTGTCCCCAGTCCCTCTCCATCTCCCTTGGAGCCCCTTTAGGCACTAGAAGGGGTTCTAAGGTCTCCCTTCTCCAGGTGAACACCCCCAGCTCTCCCAGCCTGTCTCCAGACTAGAGGAGCTCTTTGGAGCATCTCCATGGCTTTCCCTGGACTGAGAATCCCTCCTGTCCTCAGGAGACTCAGACCTGTTTCTCCCAAGGTCTATGTGAAGAGGCACAAACCCTCTGGTTTGGGTTCAGCCCTCAGCAAAACCCAGACCCACCCAAAGCTTTCAGGGAAGGAGAGGGACAAACCCAGAGCCCAAAGCTCATCCCATGGGTGTTCCTCAGCCCAGCTCTACCCCAAACTGGCCATCACGGCTGCAAACAAAATGAAGCCCTAACGATGACAAATGTCCCAGGCACTCTGGCACTGCCTTGGGAGATTTGTGGAGACACATTTCTGGCACTCCTGACTCTCTACAGCTTCTTCATCCTGCCTCCCTCCCTTCCTTGCACCTGCTCCAAAGGAAAGCCAAAGACACCAGATCCAAAAAGGAATGAAATCAACACCGAGCATCTCACATCTGCTGACAGCTGGTGCTTTCTTACCCAAAATGACCCCAAAAACACAACTCTTCCACAGGCACGGTTAGTGCCACGTGCTCCATCCACAGGAATTCACGGCTCCAGGGAGGATTTTAAGACAACCAAAGCCTGAAGCATCCCTTCAGCATCCCCCTTAAGGGGATCTCGCCCCAGGCTGTGACTCTTGGACATCTGGCAGTGCTCCTGGTGCCATCCTGGGTGGATGGTGCAACAGGTTAAATGCTCCTGCACTCCATCCACCTTCAGCTCCCGGTCTCTCCTCTGGGACACAGCTCAGATGGGAGCAGGCAAGAGAGAAAACACGGCTAGTCCTCATCCCTGTGGGTGCTGTGGGGTGCACAGGGACAGTCTGCCTGTCCTGGGGGAGCCACGTGGGTCCCACCACAGTGCCTGCACTCCCCTGGCTGCAGGGACTCAACGCCACGTCTGCTCGTCGGCAAATGAACCAAGAAGGCAAATTATTAGAAGGGAACTGGCAAAGCTGCCCTTGCACAAGAATTTCAGGCACCAGAACAGGTGGAGCCACCATTCCTGGAGGGATGAAAAGTCATGTAGATGTGGCACTTGGGGACGTGGGTCAGTCGTGGCCTTGGTAGCGCTGGGGGAATGGTTGGACTCGATGACTTCGGAGAGCTTTTCCAATCTAAACAATTCCATGGTTCTAAGGCTGAGGCTGGAGCAACACTGGCATTTGCTGTGCATGGATCCAGCCATGGGATGTGTCGTGGAGGGGCACAGGTTTCCTGACACAGCAGGACTGGCACGAGAGACGCGACAGCACCGAAACGACCCGACTATAATTAATGCAAGAACCATCCCAGCTGTGCCACTGTTTTCCTCGAGGTGCCAGCCATGGGAAAACTGGGGCTCCAGCTGCTCCTGTGCAGGCAGGGGAGGAGGAGGAGGAGGAGGGGGGTTCTCAGCACCAATTTACTCTGGGCATCTGCCGTATTAGGTCCATGTCCCTGTGCAGAGGCACCAGTGGTGGCACAGGGCACCGATGTCCCCACAGCACCGACAGCCCTGCGGTCCCCACTGCAGCTGGTGGCTCTGCCCGTGGGGATAGGCACAGGCAGCTCTGCCTGTAGGCATGGGCACAGGCAGCTCTGCCTGAAGAAATGGGCACAGGCAGCTCTGCCCATGAGGATGGGCACAGCCAGCTCTGCCTGTAGGCATGGGCACAGGCAGCTCTGCCTGTGGGGATAGGCACAGGCAGCTCTGCCTGTAGGCATGGGCACAGACACCTCTGCCTGAAGAAATGGGCACAGGCAGCTCTGCCTGTAGGGATGGGCACAGCCAGCTCTGCCTGTAGGAATGGGCACAGGCACGTCTTCCTGTGGAGACAGGCACAGGCAGCTCTGCCTGTAGGAATGGGCACAGATAGCTCCAGAAGGCAGCAGCCAGGCTTTGGATCTGGGATTTATCCACCCTGGACAGAGAATGCTGCAGGCAGAAGGAGGAAAGACGGCAAGCAGACTGGTGTGGGGTAAAACCAGCAACACAGAGCAGACTGCAGTGGGAATATCCCATGCTCTGCCAGGGGTTTTTCCCCTTTGGACAGATTTCATGAGATCCAGGAGAAAGCACTGATGCTCAGGATCCCAAGGCTTGGGCAAGGCTGCTCCTTCCTACCTAAGTGACTCCTTCTTACTAAGCCAGCTGCCCAGGCAGGACCTTTCCAGCCAGGAGAGCCATTCATAGGGAGCACCACGGGATGGACAGAGATGACCCTCCTTCCTGAAGCCCTCGGGAGAGCAAGTGAGGGCAGGATGATAAACCTGTTAAACTGAGACACCAACTCAGCTAAAGGAGCTTATCCACAGCTCCAGAGTGTCCGGCTGTGCCAGGAACACCACTCTGGGGGGCACAGCAGCACCCCTGAAATGACCAACCTGCAGCTCAGCTGGCTTGTGGATGCTGGATGAAAGCATCTCCCATCCCAGAGACCTCCCAGTGGTGCTGGGACCTTCCGACCACAATCCAGCAATACCCGGACCTTCCCTTGGATAAACTAATTAACCCGAGCTATGATGACAACAGACAACAGGGGAAGAAAACTGCTGTGTGAAAAGCAAGAGAAGGACGAGATAAGGTGAAAAAACTAATTGTGTTTGGTAGGATAAGCAGGTCTTGGCACAGCTGCTTCCCAGGAATTATCGAGGGTATCTCAACTGCAAGAAGGTGCTGATTTTTTAGGGCTTGGCATGATGCCATTTCAGAGGGTTTTTGTTTTTTTCCCCACTGAGCCTGTGAAAAATTTGGTTTGGTGTTTAAAGTCCATCAGGAAACGCAGGAGATGAGTGATTTTAGACTTCAGGCTCAGCACGGCTGCATCCTCTCCCATTCCAGATGGTCTCTCAGGTCCCTTCCAACCCGAGCCATGCTGTGCTTCCCTGATCCAACATCCAGCTCCCATTGCCTCCCAGCCTGCCAAGCGCTGGCGATTCCCTCGCACATCTCCAATCAAAGACATCATTAATGAATCACTGGCCTGACCCGAAGTCCACGCTCGGCAGACACTATCCCAGACACTTCGGATGGGTTTTGGAGCAAACCCTGCTTTCCCACAGAGCCAAATCCGTATCCTCCTGGCAGCTGGAGCCCATCCTTCCCCCCAGCTCAGACCTGCTTTTCCATGGGGCGAGTGCCAAACGTCTCATGCCAAGTGTGTGTGGAGAGCTGGGAATGACAGCTCGCATTCCCCGCAGCCATCACACGCCTCCACCCCAGCACCACGACCAGGAGCCCCACTCTGCCGTTCTTCCAAGGATTCTGGGGGGACAAGGCTGCTCCTGTGCTTTAAAGGGACCTGTTTTGGGGGGAATTCGCCCCATGCATGTGGCACAGAGAAGGAAAAATGCACATGAGGAAGGGCTGAAGTTGTGCTGGAAAGGAGCAGGGAATAAAACTGTGCAAGGACGAGCTCTAAAATTCCCTGGTCGGTGGACCAGGATGAATCCCACATCCTGTCCTGCATCATGGGATACCACCTCCCACTACCTGACCCCCAATCCTCCTCCCAGCAGCTGCTGTGACCCCCACAAAGGGGCTGAGCGAGAAACCAGAGAGGGAGAAGCAGTGAGGAAAGAGCCTGAAAAGCAGGGAAAACTGAAAGCCCACCCTAATTAATCCCCTTTGCTCGTTCCTCCCGTTTCTGCACTGGCTGTGAACACACACGGACATATCCTGCTCTGGGCACAGGAGGGAAATGCTGAGAACTGATGCAACTCATGCCAAAAATGGTGCTTTTCCCGGGGTGAACCCCTTGTTCCCAAGCCAAAAGGGGGCAAACCATCAGGAGGTGCAGCCCCGTGGTCCCCGGTGCCACCACACAGCGCACCGGCTTGGAGCATCCCGGCACCAATTCGTCATGGATGCCCCTGGGCAGCACTTTTTTGGGGACACGAGGGGTTTGTGGGGCTCCAGCACTGTGTCTCCAGCCCTAATTACTATGGTAACAGCCTGTGCTGGTGCCTGGCTGTCCTCCTTTGGTGACTCACTGGGTTTCAGGAGGAGAAGTGGTGCCTCGGCCACCACCATCGCGAGGCCAAAGCTCTGGAATCCCAGCGGGGCTGCCACGTGGGATGGCACTGCCCACCCTGGCAGAGTCACCTTTTTCCTGCATTTCCCACTTGCTGCCACGTTGGCACTGGGTGGCAAAGCAGCAGGATGAAGAGAGGATTAATACTAATAATAGTAGTAATAATACCAGAGCTTCTTCACCAGCTTGCAGCCATCTATCCATGGGAATCCCATCGGGATTGCCAGCTCCTGGCCTTGATAACCCCCATGCCACGAAGCAGTCCTGGCTATCTCCCCCAAACCCAAAATGTGCCCCACGAACCCACCACCAGCTCACAACTGCAAGGAGCCTGGAGAAAACACCATGAGATCCTTAACACCAGTGTATTACCCACTGGGAGCAAAGCTGGCAGCTCCCAGGGAATTTGGGAGAGAGATGCCGGGCATGTCCAGGCACCATGTTCGTGGTGGGGCGACCCACAGGTCCTGCCAAGCTGGGAATACCCTGTTTTGGAGGCAAGGCTGACTCCAGTCATTATCCAGGTGATGCTGAGACTGCCAAACTCACGTCACAGCCGGCAGCACACTGTGTGAACAGCATCCAGCAGCATCCCTGCTTCCTCCTGCGGGGCTGAAAATGCCTGAAAAAGCCCCAAAGTGGTGCCAAGGGAGCTGGGGCAGGATGGGGCCGAGCCTCGTGTCCCTGTATCCCAGGGCATGGGGTGAGAAAAACCCCATTATAACCCCGGGAGCACCTCCAAACCTCCTCCCGGAGAAAGGCTTCACCCCGGGGCTTTCCTGGCAATAATTAATTGAGTCATATTTCAATCCAGCCAGCGGCCATATGGTAGGAAAGAGGATTAAAATCGCATGCTCCAGTTGCATTCAGGGAAATCCAGTTATAAGGAAAAA
>JAWWLT010000169.1:62066535-62079405 GCA_035040995.1 Premnoplex brunnescens
AGTGGGGTTGGGGGGTACAGTGGAGTTAGGGGGTACAGTAGGATTAGGGGTACAGCAGGGTTAGGGGTAACAGCAGGGTTAGGGGGTGCAGTGGGCCTGGGGTACACTGGGGTTAGGAGTACAGGGGGGTTAAGAGTACAGCAGGGTGGGGGGTACAGTAGGATTAGGGGTGCAGCAGGGTTAAGGGTACAGTAGGATTAGAGGTACAGCAGGGTTAGGAGATGCAGCAGGGTTAGGAGTACAGCAGGGTTAGGAGGCATAGCAGGGTTAGGGGGTACTGGAGAGATACAGGGTACAGCAAGGTTAGGGGGTGCTGTAGAGATATGGGGTACAACAGGGTTAAGGGGTCTATCAGAGTTATGGTGTACAATGGGGTTAGGGGGTCTAGCAGAGTTATGGTGTACAATGGGGTTAGGGGATCTAGCAGGGTCAAGGGATACAGCAGGGTTAGGGCGTGCTTCAGAGATATGGGGTACAGCAGGGTTAGGGGTTACAGCAGGATTAGGGGTACAGCAGGGTTAGGGGTTACAGCAGGGTACCCCATGGCTGAGAGCAGAGGGTGGGAGAGCACTCCAGTGCCTCCCTCTCACTGGGAAGCTCTTAGGGAGTAAGCAGGACTGGCTTCTGAGTCACGTGCTCCCTTTACCCCTTTATTAAAGCTGCAACTCCCATTCAGCAGTGCAATTCTGCACTGCAGCCAGGTGGAATAACGCCCCCAAAAGCATCCTCATGGGGTTGCAGATGCCACCATGTCCCCAAAACCCTGAAAATCACTTTGCCCCTGAAACGGGACCTGAAGCTGCCACCAGGCACAAAGGTGAGTAAAAATCAGGCTGTGCCCTGGGTTAAGCTCTGATAAAACCCCTGGATATGATGTTCCCAGTCCCCCAAAAGGCTTTGTCACCGCTGGCTGGGAGCAGTGTCTCCACCTGCCCCTGTGTGGCAAGAGAAGTCATTCAGCATCCACCCACGAACAGCTTCAGCTTTTGGGATGCAGAATTCCATGGCATCCCAAGGCTGCACACCCACCCCAGGAGGAGCCCACCAGGGTGGGCACAGGTGAGAGCACCCTACCTGATCAGCCTCCCGTTTTCCACATAGTACTGCACTCGGAAGTGGATGATCATCGGGGGGCCAAACTGGTCGATCCCCTGGAATGGAGGAGGTTTTCAGGGTTCCTGTGGAGACCCTGGCATTGTGCCCCAGTCCCTCAGCTCAGCTCACTGGGGTCATGTCCTTCACGGCCACCCCTTGCCCCCATGGCAATTTTTTCCTCAATTAAGGACACCCATTTTTCCCCCAGTATGCCAGAACTCGAAGGGGATTTGGATTTAGAGAAGCAGGTGGCTGGGTTTCAGACCCCCAAGGGGTCTGCATCCCCACACCACTGCTGCTATCCCTCTCCCAGTCCATTATTTAGCAGTCCCCATCTCAGTGCCAGCACAGGAGCCTTAACACCAACCCCTTGGCACTGAAATAACAAAAAGGCGCTTTTGGGGAGAAAAAAAAAATCAAACTGATTTTAGAAATTGAAAGAAGGGACCTTAAAAATTCTGCTGAAGGAAAAAAACCCAGCAGCTCCAAGGACGGAGCATGGAGGATACATCCCCAGCTGGGGCACAGGGTGGCACTTGGGAGTGACAACCATCAACCACCACCCCAGTTTCATTCATTTTGCACGCCCACCCGCCATCCCACACTGGCTCAGTGCCCCCCACCCCTCGGCTGCGTTCCTGGGTCCTGGAAGTGACCTGCGACGGGGACAGAGGTGGCCTTACTGCCGTCAGCTCTCCATGCAAGACCTCACCGCTGACCTTGCTGGCCTCCTTCTTCCACTCCTTGGGGCAGTATTTGTAGAGTTTCTGGGCCAGGTCCATGTACACGTGCTCATTGTCTGGGTGGGACAGAGGTGGCATCAGCATCCCCACTGTGTCCTGCATCCCACCAAACCCTGCCCTGGCCCCACCGACCCTTCAACGGGCTGGAGGGGTGTCTGTAACCTCCCCATCACCTAAAAAGACCACCAAAGGGCTGAGTAAATTTGCACCCACCTTTGGGTTCACCCCTGACCATGCTGAGCCATGATGGCATCAGGCTGGACCACCAAACCCACAGCACGAGCCCCTGACTTACTCTGGATGACGCTGAGCCCAAAGAGGTGACAGTCCTTCAGCCTCAGGAGGTCACACACCTGCACCAGTAACTCATGGCACAAAATCTTCACCTGCAAGAAAAACACCCCACGAGTGGTCCCAGATGCATCTGTGCCCACCTGAGCCAGGCAGGAAGCACCAAACCTGTCAGCAGAACCCTGAGCAGGATGGGGGGTCACAGGACGGGCTGTGGGGCTCAGTTTTCCATGGGGTAATTATGGAAGTCTCCAAAAGCCAGGGACAGGATGCACAGGGGACCACAGGGCAGCTTGAGAGCAGTGGGTGGTGGAGGAGCCCAGCACTGGGGAGATGGTTTTGGGGACAGAAAACTGAACATTCACAGAATCAGAGAATCCCAGAATGGCTTGGGTTGGAAGAGACCTTAAAGGCCATCTCATTCCAACCCCCTGCCATGGGCAGGGACATCTACTATCCCAGGTTGCTCCAAGCCCCACCTAACCTGGATGGGGGAGTCACAGCTACTCTGGGCAACCCATGCCAGGGCCTCACCACCCTCACAGGCAAGAACTTATTCCTATCACCTAATCTAAATCTCTCCTCTTTTAGTTTAAAACCATCCCCCCTTATCCTAACACGATCTGCCTGTGTACAAAGTCGCTCTCCATCTTTTTTATAAGCTCCCTTTAAGCACTGAAAGCAATTTAAAAATTTTTCCTGCATCAAAAGAAACACAGGGTGGTGGAGAATTAAAAAAAATAAAAAGAGGGGGGGATGGAATTTCACATCCAATGCTACATCCAAATCAGAGCCAAACCCCCTCCTGTTTATTCCAGGGGCTCCAGGAGGCTGAACTGCCATCCAGAATGGATTTGCGGAGTGAGGGCTGAAGGAGGGGGCTCGTGGGATGCCAAGCAGGAGGTCACCCGCCCAAAAACACGCTGCTGCCAGCAGCACATCGAGTCAAGAAGGAGCAGGAGAGCGTAAAACGCTGCCGCAGCCTTAGGGAGAATAACTCCTGTGCACTTCTCCAGCAGGGCGAGAGCAGGCAGGCTCGGAACGAAATCCAGCAGCAAAAGCAGAGCGTGCAGACAGACCAGCTGCAAGCCCCAGGGTGTGAGGAGACCCCAGTGCTCAGGGGGCTCCCCAGGTCCCCCCAGCCGCCTTACGTTGATGATGATGTTGAGGGAGTCGTCGTTGGGGAGGAAGATGCAAACGCTGCGTCGGTCCTGCATGACTCTGTTGTTGTGGAAGGCCAGTTTGTTCATCGTGCTCCGGGCTCGGGGCTTGGGGGGATTGGTGGGGGACACCTCACCAGCGGGCCGGGGTGGCCTCGGTCCCCACGGGCGCCATCCCTGTGGGACAGAGTGGGGCTGAGCCCTGTGCGTGGCACCCTCAGCTTCACACGCCTCTTCCCACCCATCAGCATGTCCCACACATACACACAGAGAAGTGGGGTGTCCCCCAAAACCCCTGAGCACACCCCAGCACAGCCACCCCCCAACACCAAGCCCGGCGCCGCGGTTAGGGCAGGATCGTGGCTCAGCCCGAAAAAAAACCTGAGCCAGCAGTTTTGTTCTCCAGGCTCGGGTTCAGAAAAACCTCAGGAAAGGCTTTCCTGGCATAATTAAAATAAATAAAAGTTTATCTGCTGGGAACAACGCCGTTGTCCCAGCAAGGAGCCGTGTGGGATGTGGGAGGTTTCCCTGCCAGCTGCAGAAAGGCAAGGAGATGGTGTAGGGTCCCATCACAGGACCCCACATCCCTTCCAGTCCCGACTCTTTCCTGGGGTTAATTAAAACAATCCAAGCATTAACAGTGATTTTCAGATAGGAGTTGCAATTCAGAGCTGGTGAATCCATCCTAACACTGACCCCAAGCAACCCTCATTTCCAAGGGTGAATATTCCTTCAGCACTTTTTACCCCATGACCATCTGCAGGAGCACAAATTCCCACATGACACCATGAGGAAGGATCTTTAAACTCTAAACTAGTTCAACCTTTTCCTAACCCATAGATTTATGCTGGCACCAGAACAGCAAAGTGTCTCCCTTGTCACCAAATATTTGCTTTGGTCTAGATGGAAATGCCTTTGGCTTCTGAAAGCCTGGAACTTGCATATTTGTGCAGCAGGGAATAAGTGCCCCGAGGTGGCTTTTTGTTGGTGGTTCCTGGGGTTTTGCAGGAGCTGGGAAATCCGGAGGTGATGCTCCCTCATTGGTCTGCACCACCGAGGCCTTGTGTCCATGCATGATGTGCAGCACTGTGTCCATGTATTATGGATTCTGTGCATTGCAGCCGTGTATCTCAGACAGCCATCATGTCCATGCACTGCATCCATGCATTGTGATGGTGTACCATGGCCATGGATCATGTCCGTGCACTGCATCCATGCATTGTGATGGTGTACCATGGCCATGGATCATGTCCGTGCACTGCATCCAGGCATTGTGGCATGCATCCATACATTGCATCTGTGCATCCCAGCTGTGTGTCATGGCCATGCATGGCATCTGTGAACTGCACCCATGCCTTGTGATGGCATGCTGTGGCCACGTACTGCATCCATGTATGGCATCCCTGCATCATGGATGTGCATTGCATCCATGTGTTGTGGCCATGCATTGCATCCGTGCACTGTGGTGGTACATCATGGTACCAGTGCACTGGATCCATGCATCACAGACATGAATCATGGCCATGCACTGCACCTACACATTGCATCCATGCAATCTGGCCATGTATTGCATCCATACATCACAAACATCCACCTTGCCATGCACTGCATCCATGCACTGTGGCATCCATGCACCATGGAATCTGCATTGCATCCACGTATCACAGCCATGCATGGACTACATCCATGCACTGTGATGTGCATCATGAATGTGCATTGCATCCAAACATCACGGCCATGCACTGGACCTGTGCATTGCATCTGTGCATCATGACTGTGCATTGCACCCATGCATTGTGGTGGTGCATCATGGCACCCATGGATTGCATCCGTGCATCACAGACGTGCATCTTGGCCATGCACTGCACCTACACATTGCATCCATGCACTGTGGCTATGCACTGCATCCATGCATTGTGGTGGCACATCATGGATTCTATGCATTGCATCCACATACCACAGATGTGCATCATGCGCTGCATCTGTGCATTGCCCACCTGTTTTGTGGCATCCATGCATTGCATCCACATATCACAGACATGCATCATGGCCAGGCACTGCATCTCTGCACTGCACCTATGCATTGTGATGATGTGCTGTGGCCCTGCATCAGGGCTGTGCGTTGCAGCCATGCATTGCAGTGGTGCATCATGGCACCTGTGCATTATGGCTGTGCATCGTGGCCATGCACTGCATCTATGCAGTGGTACATAATGCCACCTCTGCATTGCATCCATGCATTATGGCTGTGAATTGTGGCCATGCACTGCATCCATGCTTTGTGTTGGAACCTCATGGCACCTCTGCATTGCATCCGAGCATTATGGCTACGCATCATGGCCATGCAGTGTATCCATGCATTGCAGTGGTGCATCATGGCACCTCTGCATTGCATTGGAGCATCATGGCTGTGAATCGTGCCCATGCATTGTATCCATGCATTACAGTGGTCTATTGTGGCCATGCATTGCATCCTTGCATCATGACATCCATGCACTGCACCCATGCACCACAGCTATATATCACAGCCATGCAAGGCCCATATCCATAGTATCCATGCACTGTGGCAGCACACTGAGCCACACATTGAGGCTGTGCCTTGCCCCCCTGCATCGTGGCCACGTCCTGCATCTGTGCCTGTGTTTGTGTGCTGTGGCTGAGCATCCCAGCCGTGCCCAGACACGACTGATCCCGACCAGAGCAAACAGCGCAGCGCCCAGCTTCGTTTCAAGGTTCATGAAAAGCCCCAGGGGTGAATGAAACGGGGCTGAAGGTATTTGGCAAATGTCCTGACCCAGCCAGGTGCCTGGCAGATCCCATGCCTCGACACAGGGCCGGGTGTGAAGTGGCTTGAGAGGGCTGTCATAGGCAGGAGCCGTGTCCCTGGGCACCCTCCAGCACCCTCCGTGCCCCACTCCCACTCAGGGGCCTCCTGCAGTCCCAATGGATGCACGAGAGCATCTTCCCATCGCTGCTCTGTGGGTTACAGCCAGCTCAGAGCTACAGCCACGGGCACCACCCACTCCTGAGCCACTGGTGAATCCATCACTGGGATTCTCTGCCGGGCATTGGTCCCCACCCAGAGCTTTCCCACAACACCATGGTGCTCTCAGAATTCAAGTATGGTTCTGGTTGGAAGGGACCTTCAAGACCATCTTATTCCACCCCCTGCCACGGGCAGGAACACTTTTCACCATACCAGTATGCTCTAAGCCCCATCCAACCTGGCCTTGGACACTTCCAGAGATCCAAGGGCAGCCACAGCTTCTCTGGGCACCCTGTGCCAGGGGCTGCCCACCCTCCCAGCCAAGAATTTCTCCTAAATTTCCCATCTAACCCTGCCCTCTGTCAGTGGAAAGACATTCCCCCTTGTCCTGTCACTCTGGCATGCCAGGGCTGCTCATCCCCAGTCACCCTAATTCCTCCTCCTCCTCCTGCAACCTGGATTGTTCCCAGGGCATCAGGGATTACACCACACAGGCTGCCATCAGCAGAGCACGGACATGGGAGGGGAAAAAAACCCCCAAACCATACATTTTGCAATATCTGTAGAAAACACCCCAGTTCCTGCTGCCAAATGAGAACGTTCCACCAGCTGACCACATGGGGATGGCCCCTACGGAGAACTCCCTCAGTTCCAGGAGCTTCCCCGGGGGCTCTGCCAGCCCTGGGAGCTGCACAGATTTACCGAGGGGGGCACACAAAGCCCTTCCCAGGGTGCTGTGCCTCCAGCAGCCTCGGCCAGACGCTGGCAAATTCTTTCCAAGCATCTGCTGCTCGCTCCGACAATGTCAGCTTTGATTCCCTGGGACCCCACGTCGCTGCCCTCGCCGAGTCGCTCCTGCTCCGGCGGAAGCGCCGATGGGAGGCACAAACACAGAACCGTGGAATGGCTTGGCTTGGAAGGCATCTTTAAGGATCTAGTCCAGCCTTCCCCTGGCTCCAAGCTGGGAAGGTCCTGGACTGCAGGGAGAGCCCCCCTGGATCATGCAGCAGGAGGGGTGACACAGGTCACTCCACGCTCCGAGTGGGAACCTCCACTCCAGGCAGTTTTCCAAAGGGTTTTCCATGCAGAGAGCAAAGCCAGCTGGAAAAAACACTGGGAATGAGGACTTGGGCATGGATCAGCCTCTGCAGTTCCAAGAGATTCAGGTCTTCCAGCCACGTTTTCCACGCTATAGGGAAAAGGGCATTAAAACTCCACAGGAACGCACAGCAAACCCCTTGTAACTCCAGAGAAAATTCCTTGATCCGCCGTGTTTTCCAGCCCGGCCTGCTGGAATACTGTCTCCCTGCCTCGCGCTGATGCCATGGGATAAATCCCATCACAAAGCTCTGCTGTAAAGAAAACACCAGGCCATGAACCTGCCGGCTGGCACAGCTTGGAAAAGCAGCCGGGGCTGCGCTGCTGACTCGGCGAGGGATTTATTCATCCCGGGGTCCTGCACACACGGCCGAGGGCAGGGACAGGCTGGGCCGGGCTCAAACAGAGGTGCTGGAGCAGCCTGACAGGCTCTCATCGGAAATCTAAACTGGGATGGAATTCCAGGCTGGGGATTTAACATCGCTTGGACTTGCTGGCTGAGGTGGGGTCTTCCTCTGAGCGTGCAGGTCCTGTGGATGTGAAGCGGGGCTGCGTTTTGCCCACTCCATATATTCAAAAGGAGCAGGTGAGTCTCCATCCTCATGGGTTTGGGTCCGGTTTGTGCCCCTGTGGTACCCACCAGACATCACAGTGCCTCCTGCTTGACCCAGCCACAATCTGCAGCCTCCAGGCAGATCCAGCTCATTTCTCCGTCCCCCAAATTCATTCCCTCCTTGCCAAAATACCCATCTTTAAAAAAAACTTCTGCCCTATCAGACATCTCCACCCCTGCAGGGACTTAAGAGCCGTGCAGATGTGGCACTTGGGGACATGGGCTAGCGGTGGCCTTGGCAGTGCCAGGGGAAGAGTTGGATGCGATCATAGAGATCTTTTCCAACCCAAAAAACTCCACAATTCCATGCTTCTAACCCACCACCAGGCTGTTGTTCCAGCCCTCCCGAACCACAACAGGGGTGAGGGAAGGGATCCAGCCCAGGACCCACACGTAGGCACGGGCCATCCCGCAGCCAGAGGCTGCCCAGAGCGCAGAGGGAGATGGGAAGATGAATTCACGGGGCAGGAATTTCTTGTTTTCGAGAGTTTGGAGTGGGTCTCACCCCACATCACAGGGCTCAGGTATGTGCAGAGCTGTTATTACAAGTTTTAAGGCCGTCACTTAATGCAGCTTCTCCGAACCCAAAAGCCAGATTAATTCCTGCTTGCGGTTGGCCCGTAATTAAAATCGTCTCCAATTCTTCATGAACTCAACAGTTTCCTCCTAATGAAGGGAGGCAGATGAAAGAGACCTTCACTGGGAAAAAGGACTCGGTTATAAATATTCCATTACTTCATCCGCCACAAAAGCTATTTGGATGCTGGAAACTCAGCCTGGGCAGCCGGGGGCCAGCCCCCACCAGCCCCAGCATATGCCCCCCAGTGCTGAGGGTATCCAAAAAGCCTCTCCAGGGAAGGTTCCCCCAGGAGCTCGCCTGTCTTCACCTCTGCAACACTCCTCCTCATCCTCCTCCTCCTCCCCTTTGGCTGCTGCAACGGGACAACAGCAATGGGCAGAGCGGGCATTTGGGACACCAAGGGATGGCCGAGCCATGTGCACCATCCCAACAATGGGATAATGGCCCCTCTGTTCCCTCCTGCTGGGGACAAGGCCCATGGGACATCACATTCCATGGGAAAACACAGGCCAAGCCACAGCAGCTCAGGAAACTGCTCCCCTGCTCATTATTCTGCCGTGCACGGAGTCAAATCCAGCCCGGAAGTGCAGATTTTCCATTCAACACAAGGAAGAGCCATCCCAGGCCTGTTCATTCCCTTACTAAAATATAAATAAAGCATCCCAGCCTCTGCCGAGGATGGACACAGAGATGGATTTCGCCTGGCAAAGGCTCCAGCGAGGGAGGGGACGGCGCCTGTTTTTCCTCTTCCCTTCTCTGCTATTGAACCAGCCCCTTCCATCACATTTCCTTCCGGCAAACTTTGCCTGAGCCTTTGGGATTAGAACAATATTAAGACTGGGTTGGGGAGGGTCGTGCTCAGGACACCCCAGTTCTCACTTCTGGCTCTGGATCCAGAATGCTCCCCCAGCATTCCCAGGAGCTTTTTGAGCCATCCCCCAGTGTCAACAAGCCCAAATCTCCCAGAGCTCCGATCCTGCTCCCAGGACCACAGGCATCATGCCGAAGGATGCACATGGATGTGGAGCACTGCCTTTGCTCCCCTCTCTGTGGGCAGGCTATAGCCCACACCACCAGCAGCTGCCATAAATCCCTGGGGATTTGGCTGTGGGATCCCTGGACCACAAAGCAGCCCTAAGGGCCAGTGTCACCATGCCGAATCCCTGCGTCACAGAAAGCACAGCCCTGAGACTCCAAACCATGGACCTCCCTACTTATTAATTATATTTTAAATATAATTAACAATATAATTAATAATGTCACATGATCATTAATATTCATATGTACAATTCTGAATATTTATGTTGTTTTAATATAATAACACACCCCCGAGATGCTCCAATCCTGGGCAAACCCTTCCTTCCAGGTGGGAAGCACTTTTGGGGCACCCCATTCCCAGCACTTTGCTCCCAGGCACACTCCTCTACATGGGATCACAGCCCAAACCCACTCCCCACTCTGGGGAACGTGCAGTGTTTGGTGCACATGGAGAGGGAAAAAATCAGATGTGAAGTGCTCTGCAGACAGTCCAGAGCCCAAAAACCAGCTCCATTTCATGCCAAGACACACAAACCCATGCCTGGACTATCCGGAGCCCCTGCTGCCCTCCGTGGCGTCCTCGCCTCCAGCTCCAAATCCAGCAAAGCAAGGCCAAACCAAGTTCCTTATTTTTTTAATCCTGGAGCGGGCAGAGGGGGATTTATGTTCCCCCAGCAGTGCCGCTCTCCAGTTTTCCAGCTGGGAAAGCTCCTCAGCCACTCCACAGCCTCCATCAACTTCCCTGCCCCAGCAGCAATGGGGGAAATCTGTTGGGGAAAAATATCCTGAGCCCACTTTTCAGTCAAGGAGGAAAAAAAGCAGCATAAAACTCAATTAAGGAGCAGGCGGATATTTTAACCAGCACCATGGTTTGTATACTCCATCTGGAGTCCAAAGGCTGCCGGGTTTTTTTTTTAGCAGGAGGGAACTGACATCATCTTAATTTCAAATTCCCATTTATTTTTACATCTGGTCTGAATTAATCTTTCTCAGCGTCCTGACTTTCATGTAATGGAATAATTGCTTACAGACTCGGGGTTTAAAGAGCCTGAATAAACTCGGTTTAAAAAAAGAAACTCCTTTAAAAAATGATAGTAAAAATCCAGTACCTAGAACCAAACCCCAACACGCCTTCGGGATTGGGAATTTTAAACGGAACATCGCTTTCAAGCAAGAGAGCTCAAATTAATCCCAGCTCTATCCAAGAAATGGAGAGGGCGAGCGAGCCCTGTGGAAAAACACCAACACAAACCAGCCCGGATTTAGGGAGAGCAGCAAAGCTCCATCAGTGCCATGCTGAAGCATCTCTGGAAAAGCAGAGTTTGGCTTAGAGGGAAAAACATCCTCGTGGCCAGCAAGGCATTGGCCGTGAGCAGGAAAAGCATTCAGGAATGGGAGCTGACAGTGAAGGTGACAGGGAGCTGGGGGTCTGGAGGGGCCAGGATGTGCTCCACTCCCACGGGTGAGTCAAAGGACACGGGAACACCAAGTATGGTCCTGGGAAACCTCAGCTCCAGTCTGAGAAACCTCAGCCCTGGTTTCGCTGCTGCCACGAGGGCACCGTGTCAGATAAAGCCTGATTTAAGAGCTGCATGGATTTATCCTCACTGCCTCCAGAACGTGGCAGGGATTCACATCCCCAGTGGGAAACATGGAGACCACTAGTGACATTACAAGGAACACGCTGGCACCCCCAGCACCCCCACAGGGTGGGGGGCACCCGTGGAAAACGGGGTCCCACAGGTGACTGTGGCCCAGAAATAGGAGGATCCACGGATGAGAGGACTACAGGTAAGGGAACAAGAGATGATAGGAACCATGGGTGAGGGTGCCCGTGGGTAAAGGGATGAGTGGGTGAGTGTGGTCCAGGGGGTGGGGGGATCCAGGGGCAAGTGTGATCCAGTGGTGAGGGATGCCATGGGAGAGAGGATGTGTGGGGAGCATGACCCGGGGACAAGGGGTCCTGTGGGAGGGGGATACCCAGGGCAGAGGGGACCTGTGGGTGAGTGAGACCCAGGGGTGAGAGGTCCCATGGGCGAGGGGATGTTTGGGTGAGTGTGACCCGTGAGCAAGGAGTCCCAAAGGCAAGGGGACCGATGAGTGAGTGTGACCCAGGGGACCCGTGGGCAACTGTGATCCATGGGCAAGGGGAATTGTGGGTGAGTGTGACCCACAAGCAAAGGGTGTCATGGGCGAGGGGACCTGTGGGTTATAGTGCGAGCCAGGGATGAGGGGACTCGTAGGCAACTGTGACCCACAAGTGATGGGACCCGTGGGGGTGTGGGACCCATAAGCAAGGGGTCCCAAAGGTGAGGGGACCCGTGGGCGAGTGTGACACGGGGGAAAAGGGTCCCGTGGGTGAGTGAGACCTGTGGGTGAGTGTGACCCAGGGGCAAGGAGTCCCACAGACGAGAGGACCCGTGGGTTAGTGAGACCCGTGGGCCAGCGTGATCCAGAGACAAGGGGACCCATGAGCGAGTGAGACCCAGGGGTGAGGGGTCCCGTGGGCGAGTGTGACCCAGGGATGAGGAGTCCCACAGACGAGGGCTCCCATGTCCCGTGGGCGAGTGTGACCCAGGAGTGAGGGGTCCCACAGACGAGGGCTCCCATTTCCCGTGGGCGAGTGTGACCCAGGGGCAAGGAGTCTCACAGATGAGAGAACCCGTGGGGGAGTGTGACCCGGGGGCAAGGAGTCTCACAGATGAGAGAACCCGTGGGGGAGTGTGACCCAGGGGCGAGGGGTCCCACAGACGAGGGGTCCCATGTCCCGTGGGCGAGTGTGACCCAGGGGCGAGGGGTCCCGTGGGCGAGCGCGCCCCCGGAGCGCACCCTGCAGCGGAGCGGGTCGGGCGCGTCCGTGTGTACCCTATGTGTCCGTGTGTATCCGTATGTGTCCGTGTGTGTCCGTGTGGGTCCGTGGGGGTCCGTGGGGGTGTCCGTCGGGGCTGCCCAGCGCCGGGCGGCCGCGGCAGCCGCGGGCGGGCGGAGGAAATGACTCGCATTCCTGCAGCCGGGGCCGCTCGCCCCGCTCCGGCTCCAACTCCCCCCCGAGCGCAACAAGCGGCAGCGCCGGGCCCACCCGCGGGGGCGAGCCGAGCCCAGCCGAGCCCAACCGAGCCGGACGGAATGGAAGGGGATGGAAGGAAAGGACAGGGAGCCGAGCCGGGCTGAGCCGAGCCGAGCCGAGCCGAGCCGAGCCGAGCCGAGCCGAGCCCGCAGCGCGGTGCGGGGCGCTGGGCACGCACCTACCTGCGGCTCCGGGGACC
>JAWWLT010000169.1:62138369-62165417 GCA_035040995.1 Premnoplex brunnescens
GGGAAGCCATTCCCTGTGTCCTGTCCCTCCATGCCTTGTCCCCAGTCCCTCTCCAGCTCTCCTGGAGCCCCTTCAGGGGTTCTGAGGTCTCTGCAGAGCCTTCTCCTCTCCAGCCGGACACCCCCAACCAATTTAAGTGACAAGGCTGTGTTCCCATATTCTCCTTCAGGGATTCTTCCCTACGATCCCATATTCCATTCATTTGGCCATTTGATCCATGGAGGCACTTTCGGCAGTGGCACTCCGGGTTCGAGGTGGGCAGTCCCACGGATCATCCCTGCTTGGCACAGGCAGGATGAGGCTGATGTGGTCCCTCAGGACATCCAGCAGCTCCATTGGGGATCCCACTGGGACAAGCATGCCAGGTGAAACCCTTGGCATGTGATGCCCTGAGGGCAAACCCGGGCTCTGTGCTCGTTCAGGGGGCAGAAAAGCCAGAGCTCTGCAGCTGCAGCCCTGGGGTGGGGTGGGCTCTGCCCAACACCTGCCCATTCCAGAGCCTTTCCCCAGCTCCAGCCATGGGATCACAGCAAGGAGAACACACCAAGGAGCACGTGTATGAGGACAGCGTGCTCTGGACAGCTAGGAGATATGGAGTCATGGAGTTGTTCAGGTTGGAAAAGCCCTCTACAATCATCGAGTTCAACCATTTGCCCACCACTAACTCATGCCCCAGTTGCCACATCCACACGGCTTTTAAATCCCTCCAGGGATGGGGGCTCCACTGCCAAACTGGGCAGCTGTGCCAGGGGTGGACAACCCTTTCCATGAAGAAATTTCCCCCACTATCCAACCTACACTTCTCCTGCTGCAACTTGAGGCCATTTCCTCTTGTCTTGTCCCTTTTCCCTGGGAGCAGAGCCAGATCCCCACCTGGCTCCACGCTCCAGTCGGGGAGTTGGAGAGAGGGAGAAGGTCATCCTGGAAGTTCAAGTGATGATCCCAATCCCCACAGAGTAAATCCATCCGTGGAAAGCACAAAGGAGTTGGATAAATCCCTTTGCCATCACTACCTCCAGCCAAGCCCCATCCCACTGCCAGGTGCCTTCCTGCTTTTTGTCCTCAAGCTCAGTATCAATTATTAATTTCCTGACATCTCGCTCAGAAAGTTCTCACTAATCCATAAAACCTGCTTTTTCCATTTATTTGGTCCATCCAAACATCCTCAGTGTAAGGAGACACAGCTGAAAATATTTACATTTCCTTCTTCACCATCCTCTTTTAAGGCACGAACTTACTTGAGGTCTCTCCCTCGGAGTGAAATTTCCTTCAGGGAAACAGGTCCAGGCAATCCCTCTGTAGCATCTCCACGTTGCCACCACGTGGCTGGATGGCTCCTTTCACTTCCTCTCCTTTTGGCCACACAACTTCTGCCACAACTCTCTGGAGTGAAGGTAGAGCAGCCCTTTGGGAGATGTCCTCCAAAGCCCTTTAAAAAAAAAATACTTAAAACCCTAAAAATCTCTTTAAGCAAACCCAGAAAGGAGCAGATCTCAGTCTGGAGCCTTGGAGCAGCATTAACTCTTGGTCAACTTCTAATTATCCCAAAAAAGCAATGAGTGATGGCCTTGAATTCCTTCTGAGGATACAGGGAGCTCCACCTGCACATTCTTCCCACCACCCTGCAGCCAGAGCCAGCCCCGGTTTCACCAGGAATTGAAACTCCTGCAGCACCTCCTGCCGGGTTCTCCATTTCCTGAGCAAGCAGAAGACAAATGGAGCGTTTTCCAAAGCGACCACAGGACTCCTGGAAAAGCTGAGGGCTTTCAATCAGCAAATCCTCCAAAAATGATGATTAAAACCTCTCTCTGTCGTGCCTCTGATTAGATGCTGTGCTGGCAGCTCCTCCTGCCCAGCCAGGTCTCACTACACCACCCCATGGTGGTTGGGGTTTCAGTCAGGGCTGCACAATTCCAACATAGAATCCAAAGAATTCTTCTCCCAGAGCTGACAGCTTCTGCCAGGGTTTGTTCTTGCCTCTCATGCTTGAGAAAACATACAGAACCCTCCAAGGAAAGCTCAGGTCCCATCCAAGGGGGCCCTTGGATGGCTCCAGCGATCACTCCACGGTGGTTGCAGCATCGATGGGTCAGGAAGGGACTGGATCATCCTCCTGGAGGGCTCTGACAACTCATGCCTCAAGCAGACATTTCCTTCAGAAACCTGTCCCCACGCACTCCAAGCTGACTACAAACCTCTGCTTTTAAAAACAGAGGTTACAGACAGATTATTCTCCCTGAACAAGAGAGATTTCAGAAACATTTGGCTTTTATTCACCATCATGCTGGGAGTCCATTGATCAGCTCGTGTGTTGTGGCATCACTGTCCACACCAAGAGCCTTCAGGAGCTCAGAACCTTTGAGAAGTCTGGTCACAGGCACTATCCTAAGGGACATCAAGTCATTCCTATTCCTGAGCCCATCTAAAACCTGCTTAATTCTGAGGGTTTAATCTCCAGTTATTGTTAATGAAGTCCTGTTGAAATAAGTAAACACATAAAGAAAGCTCCATATAAGGCCATTTAAAATAGTTCCCAAATATTTGACAAGGGGATGAGAAGAACAAGTGGAGGAAACACTTTTGGAGAACCATTTAGAGAATTCCCAGAATGGTTTGGATTGGAAGGGACTTTAAAGCCCATCCAGTTCCACTCCCTGCCATGGGCAGGGACACCTTCCACCAGCCCAGGTTGCTCCGAGCCTTGTCCAGCCTGGCCTTGGACACTTCCAGGGATGAGGAATTCACAACCTCTCTGGGCAGCCTGTGCCAGGGTCTCTCTACTCTCACAGGGAAGAATTCCTTCCCAATTTCTATTCTAAATCTCCTCCTCCAACCATCTAAGAAATCAGTTCTGCAATGCAGTAAACAGTGAGGAAGATTCAACCAGGGAAATGTGGGATATTTTCCTGGAAGACCCACAGACAGAGCCTGTGGGAAAAATCCAGCCAGGCTCCACAGGCACAAGCAAGGAAAAGCTTTGCTCATTCATTACTGGGGAGTGATGATGGCACATCCCCTCCAGAGCCAAAATGGTCCTGCATCCCTCTTACTTCCATGATGTCCTGCCCACTTCTTCATGTCCAGCATCTCTGGTGGCTCCAGGCCTTCTCCCACTGCCACAGGAATGGGAAGATGGCAGGAAAGGGACACACCAAGAAGACACACCTTCCCCTTGAGTCTTGGGACATCCCACGTGCCAAGGAGCTGAAAGGAAGATTGAGAGAATGAATCTTCCTGAGAAATCAACAGTCACATAAAGGGGAGAAAACAGGGCAGTGGAGATTGAGGCTGAGCAAAACAAAAAGACTCTGGAAGGAAAAACACAGCCAACAAATATAACAAATACATATTTATACATTTTAAATTTTTTGTAATAGTGGTCTTGCATAAATGGTTTCTCATTTTGCACTTTTAAAACTCCTTTGTTTGTTTCATGAAGACATAATTGAACTTATAAAAAACCTTTTAAAGAGAGACAACCAGAAGATTTCACTGCTGTCTTTCCCCCTCTAATGTTCACAGGGATTTCAGAAGCTGCCCTCACTTCAAGGACATCAGTCATGAGTCCACATCCACCTCAATCCCTTGGAACATTCCCAGTATTCCTCCCTGGCTTTTGGGTATCCACCTGGGGAAGGTGAAACTCTTATTCCAGAGCTTTCTGGATGTGCCTGGCACTTAATTTCTAAAAGCAATGCTGAGCAGAAATGAAATAGAAAATAGAAAGTTTTAAAGAACTAAATGGGGAAAAGTGAAAGAAAAGGGCAGGTTGAGGCAGGAAATTCCTGAAATTAAAGGCCACAGCAAGGGAAGGACTTTTCAAGGGGAAGAAAAGCTGGTCCAAGGGTGGACTGTAGGAAACGAGCCAAGAAATAAAACTCAGGGAAGAGCCAATGGTGACGGTGCTCAGGTCAAACCAAGAACCCCAGAGGATGCAAACAAGGAACAAGACAAGGAACAAGACACCTGCAGGAGAAACAATTCCCTCTTCTTAAATCAAAAAAAAAAAAACAAAAAAAAAACAAAATGAAGACTGAAGATTTTTTTCCTTATTATTTTGTTATATGTAAAACATTGAGTGGCAGGAGTGAGGTTTGTATGAACATCCCTTTAATCCCCCAGGAAATATCTATCCCTTACTCCTGCTGGGGAGGAACTAAGAGCATTATTGCACCTTCCCAGAAAACTGCCCTCATTCCCAGCAGAGCTACTACATCCTCAATACTCCCTCCTAAGAGCAGGGATGAAGGAAAAAGCAAGGAACAGCTTCCCTGGTGGCAGCAGGAGTTACTCAGCAGCGCTCTGAGCATTCCTTGCCTGGATTTGCCTCCTCCTCTTCCATTTCAGAGCTGCCACAATTCTGAATTAAGCTTCCCACTCCAGGATTAATGCAGTAGGGTTGATCCCTTCAGCTCTGGGGGCTGGATAGCCTGTGGAGGTGGGAGAGGCAGGAGTGGCTCTGCAGCTGAAACACTCTTTTATGTAACTACAGAAAACAATTACCAAAAAAAAAAAAGATTTTAAACCGCATTTGTCAACTCCGGCCCACAATTTTTGCTACACAATAACTCATTTTATTACCATTGCTGGCCAAGCCTGGGATGAGTGAAAGCTCCTTCCCAAAGCAGTTAATCAAAATGAGATACCCATGCACCTCAGTGCAGCTTCAGTTTGAACAGTTATTCAGACTCATCTTTTCAGAAAGATTTATCAGAAACATAATTTTGAGCTGCAGTTCTTACAGTTCTTAACCATGGAAATAGCTGTTTCACTAAACTGCAAGATAATGGCTTTAAAAAAAAGACACAAACACAGGAATTCAAAGCTGGTGGTTATTTTTTACTTCAAGACTCTCAGAAACATTTTTAAAAAAAGCCTTGTTACAGGTAATTAATTCCTCCTGGAATGAAACAGGCTCGGTCAGACTGGTATTCAATCAATACACACAAAGGACAGGCTCTGACACTTGTGTAACATTGCAACCCTCGCTCAGCCTCAGTAAACACCTTTGGAATAGAGGGTTTTTTAAAAACAAAAATAGCAAGAAACTTAAATATTCACAGGACAAACCCATAACATTATGCAAAACATGAATGGGGAGATCTAGAGAGATCAGCAAACACAGGCTGCCTAGGGATAATCCTTGCAGAAGTTACACACAGAGCCAGGATTCCAGCAACTGGGAACATTTATCCCTCAGAGGCAGGTTTGGAATTTAGTTGCTTGCCCAAGGCAGGGGAGCAGTGAGAAAAGTGTGCAGCAGGCAAAGGCAAAAGGTAAATTAGTTCTGGAAGTTCTTGTTCAACCAGGAGCACACCATGAAAAAGAAAAGGTTGGTTGTTCTTTTAAAATCCAGAGGCAACCCCGAGTTATCAGTATAGACCCTGTGTATGGAACAAAGTTTTATTGCAAGTGAAACATTAGAAAACCCTGCCCTGATAAAAGCTACATTGAAATATATTCCAAGTGCAGTGAGCACACAGTTCAGCTTTTAACACAACTCAATGCTTTTCCTTCCCAACAGCTACAGCATTTGGGTGTCCTGCCTTCTCAAGCCCTGCCCAGATTAAAAAAACTCCATTTATCAAAGACAGTGCTGCTGGCTCTCCTTAGTGTATCGTGGATTTATTGCTTTATTTACGAGTGACAAAGGCTAAAATCTAAACTTTCAGAGAATTTAAGGCAATCCCACAAGCCCAACACCTGAAAGGCTTTTCTGGCACACAGTGGTCCTCGTTCCAACACCAGGAAAAGGTTTAGGTTTAAAAGAAATTACAAGAACACTCTGATTTTAACCAAAAGGACCCTTTCAAACATCAGTTCTGTCTTCCAAACACATAATTCAAGTCATTCCAGAGCACCAGTGTTCAGAAAAGGGGAAAAAACAAAGAGGGGGAAAGTTAAAGGAGGAAGATCCAAGACATCTTGCATAACAACTCATTCTTGCTCATCTCAGTTTGGAAGATCCACTGAGATATTTGGATAACTAAATCCCTCTTTTTCCACTCATAACATGGAAAATGAGTTCGGTTGTATCACATATACTTAAAATGCATCTTACAAAGGAGTGTTCAAGACTGACAAAAAAACAAACATTATTATGTGTTCTTAACAGCTTTACGAGCTGATTCACCTGCTGGAGCTCCAAATATTGGATTTCCCAATATTCCTTGTTCATTACAAGCTCGTCTGATGAGTCTCTTCTTAACACTCACTAGGGGAGCAGGGATTTAGAGCTGCAGGGAAAATATCAAAATCATTTCTGTATTTGCTGTGTTAATATTCAAAACCAAGTTTACTATTGACACAGATTTATCAACTGCCAGTCCTGCAAACCCACTCAGATGAGTGACTTCAAAAATCACCACCAAATAACTACAAACAAAAAACAAACCAGCAAGGACAGGCTTGTCCAAAAAAAAAAATCTAAATGTTCTAAAAGGGGAATCTTTCCCTTGCAAATACTTTGGAAATTAAAAGAATATGGAAAACTCTTTACAAGATAACACTGGTCCAATGGGCATGTGCATTCTTTTTATTTCTATACAGAGTGAAAACAAATACCATACAGAAAACAGTAAACTACATTTTCTTTTTTTAAAGAAAAAATTAAGGTATATTGTTCCAACATGATTCTGTGAAAACAGGGGGAAAACCCAAAAATGTTTCAGTCAAAGAAATTAGGAAGCTGTTATTTCAACTTCAGGCCAGGTACAGCCTGCCTGGATTTGCAGTAAAGTTTGATTAAGCAGAAATCAATGATGATGCATTAAAAATAAGCAGAGTCCTACTGCCATCCAGCAGGGAGAGTGGGGAGCACTTGCACAGAGGACCCTGCATGTAAACTATTCCCACCTGGAGTCACAAACAGGATTTCATGATGCTACTTTTGTAACTGTTTTTCCAGAGAACTACTTTGCCAAGAAGCTCATATAGTTTTCTACAGCCTTTTCTAAAAGAAAATGATGCAAATAGCAGGTTTCTGGTCAGCCAGAGAATCCTGCTACACAGTGCTTGTGCCACCACCTCCTGTAAGAAAAAAAACAAACCTGGGGGTCTGGAGCACTCATTGTCATAGCAAAAAAGCAGGTTTTGTCACATAAAAAGCCTAGAACGTGTCCCAAAACTGAAGGAACTTTGGCCCCTCAGCATTTCCTCAGAGAACAGCTAGATAAGATTTATACCGAGAACCCTTTCTGAACACCTTAACAGCAAACAGGTTAGTGCATTTCCCTTGCTAATGTTCCCTAATGCAACAAGTACACTGGTTTACATTCTGGTAAAAATAATCCCTAGGGAACAAGTCGTTCCAGAAGCCACATCAATTATTTCTTGGCATTTCTCTGCACACAGGCAGGAGAAGTTCAAGCTGTCTGCAACAGCAAGTTTGACTTTTGAACACCTGATGCCAAAGATGCGTCGTTTGTTTTCTTTTTGCTGAATCCATGAAATGCATCAACATTACCAAGACAGGAGTCATTCTTCTCTCCAAGCTGAAGGATTTGACATTTATCTCCCTTTGAGTTGATGACTCAAACACTAATCCTGCTCACAAATCCAGCTAAGATTCATTGAGTGTAGCAGTTGTTTTTGCCAGGCGCTGCCTCACAGACAGTGACGAGTCCCTGTTGGACACCCCTTTACCCTCTGTTTCATCCTCTGAGTTATCTTCCTCATCTGCTTCTTGCTCTTCATCCAGCTTTTTCAGCAGCTCATCTGTCTCTGGAGATAGTTTTCCTTAAGGAGAAAGGAAAACATGGATACACAAATAAATGCCATTAACATATTTATTTTAGCAGCACGGGCCATCACAGCAACACTCCAGTCAAACCCCTTCTCTCCCTGCCCACATGGAATTTTGTGCCTTGCAGGGATGAAAATGCTCTAAAAAACATTTTACTACCTCCTAAAAATGACTTTTTTACAAGTTTAGCTACATAAAAAATACAAACCAAACCACAGGTGCAAAGCCCTGCAAACACAAGTTCCACACCGGTATTTATTTAATAGATTCCCCAAAATGCTTCACTGAATTAGAAGTTTGTAGTGGGCTTACTTGACTGAGGGTACTGTGGTGGTCTGTGCCTTTTGGAGGGACAGATGCAGTCAGCCAGGAACACCATCATCTGAAAGCAAAGAAAGCAGAGGTGAAACCTCCAAACATTCTGTACTTGGGATCATTTGGGTTGGAAAAGACTTTGAGATCAAATCCAACCATTTACTTAACACCACCCTGGGCTGGATCCCACCCATCCCCACACCTGTGGGGGTCTCAGTGGTGTAGCAGGTCATGACCATGTCCCCTTGGATTATGGGGGGTTTCATCCTGCTGCCCAGCCCTGTTTTCCAGCTCAAAATATCCCAAAACCAACTGGTTATGCTATTAAACACCGAGCTGTCATAATGTGGCCCAAATGCTTCACTTACAAGTCCCAGTATCAGTCCTGAGAACAGAGTTACCAGCCCAAAAACAGCATAGGAGCCCCAGACTGGTATTCCGAGATTTTCTGTTAAATAACCATGGCCATGCTGCAATGAAGGACAAGAGAGTCATTCCAAGAACAGCTGAATATCTGCTAAGATGAAATGAGGCAGAGATGTAAGCACATACCCTGATCCACATGGACAACTGGAACAAGGCTGACATGCTGCTCATCCTGGAATAAAGCAGAGAAAAGAAACTGGAAACATCTTTAAGTCAGACTCAAACCTGTATATTCCAATTTCCCTGACTCAGTCCCACTTTGAACTTCCTGCTGCTGGTTGGTTTCCCTTCTAACTACTGTCATTTTTATTTTCTCTTCTGTCTTTACTCCAATACACTCCTCTCCCACCAACCAACTTTGGTATCAGTTTATATAATGTTCTACATGTGGACAGCTACAAATTCCCAAACTTCCTCAACTCGGATCTGCTGGCACGTGAATTTCAAGTCACTTTTATGTTTCAAGCAGCATTTGGACCAACAGTCCCTGAGAAGCCAGCCGGAATTCTATTCAAGATATTAGGAATGAAGCATCAGGAGCCCCTCAAAGCCACAGAATTTCAAACAGCTCCAAAGACAGTGTTTGTTGTCAGGCTGCAGAGTCTCCACACTTCACTCTTCCTTTAACAAAGGAATTTCACCCTTTCACTCTGCTCCCCACTTTGCTACAGGGACATCAGATTAAAAAACCAGCTGGTATTTACAACTATATTGCTATGTTATTTTCCACTTTTTATTGCTCATTTAGAATTCCAGAATGGTTTGGGTTGGGAGGGACCTTAAAGTTCAGCCAGTTCCACTCTCTGTCATGGGTAGGGACACCTTCCACTATCTCAGGTTGCTCCAAGACCTGTCCAACCTGGCCTTGGACATTTCCAGGAATGAAGAATTCACAGCTTCTCTGGGTAACCTGTGCCAGGGCCTTACCACCCTCACAGGCAAGAATTTCTTCCCATTATCCAACCTAAATTTCCCCTCTTCCAGTTTGAACCCATTACTCCTTGTCCTATCACTACAGTTCCTGATGGAGAATCCCTCTCCAGCTTCCTTGTAGGTGCCTTCAGATTCTGGAAGGAAAGAAATTTCCTAGAATTTAGCTGAGGAAAAAAAATCTCACTGTACTACAAACAACTTCAAATGCCAGCAAGTCACCTGTAAGACTTTAATAAAAAAACCACAGTCACCTATGACTATTTTAAGCCTTTAAGTAAACCTTGCTCAGGGCACCTCTGCTATGGTAACAGTGCTGGGGACATCTCTGCTATGGTGGCAATAATCAGATCATCTCTGCTATGGTGATAATGCTGGGAACACCTCTGCTCTAATGACAACAATCAGGTCACCTCTGCTCTAATGACAATGCTCAGGTCACTTCTGCAATGGTGACAATGCTGAGGACATCTCTGCTATGATGGCAATGCTGGGAACACCTCTGCTCTAACGACAATGCTCAGGTCACCTCTGCCATGGTGACAATGCTAGGGACATCTCTGCTATGGTGACAATGCTGGCAACACCTCTGCTCTAATAACAACAATCAGGTCACCTCTGCCATGGTGACAATGCTGGGAACACCTCTGCTCTATTGATAATATTCAGGTCACCTCTGCCATGGTGCCAACCCTCCCACAGGTGAGGAAGAGGCAGGATACCCACACACCCACCAGGTTGACATTCCAGCACAGAGCTGTTGCCACAGAGGCAGCACGAGGGGTGACACACCTCAGGACAACAGATTCTTACAAAAGCCAAGTCAAAACTTACAGCAAAGAGGAAGGACCAAACCACGAGGACACTGGTTCAATAGATTTCCATTCCTGGTCATTGATGAAATTAATGAAGTCAGTTTTAGTTCTTGCACCCTGGTATCTCCTGAACTCTCCATCTTTACAACTGTAAACAACAACAAAATCTTTGCTTTTATATGGTCCAAGCATGAAGCATTTGCTTCCACTCAACAAATTCCCTCCCCATCCCCTTGTATTTTCTTATATATAAATGTGGTTTTTTCAGTTTTATTTTTTTAGGCTCTAAAATGTTTTCCAAACACCTTGGCTACAAGTTATTTCCAGACTACTGCCTCCACAAATATCTTGGCTAGCTTTAGGCTGTGATTCCACAATAAAAGATAATGATCTTCCATTTGCCACACATCTGCATTAAAGATCAACCTACAGAGGAATGATTGCAAAACAGAAACACCCATGAAAAGCCAGAATAAGTAAGGCCTGAAGGGAAAGGAAAAGAAATCATCTGGCAGTACCATAAGGTCACAGAGGGTAAGGCAGTGGTTGAGTCGGTGAAAAGTAACTCCCATTCTTAAAGAGCATAATAAATCTCCTTTATTTGTCCCCCAAAAAAATAAGGACAAAAATGTCCAACCTCCTAAAAAAAAATCCTGTTGCATCGAATACTTACTGATAGATGGTAGGAAGGGCTGTGATGACAAAACGTCCACTTAATCCTGTAAGAACACAGTTATTTTGAGAAAAGGAGAGGACTTGTGTAAGAAAAGGCAAGGAATGCTATCAGAAACCAAAATAAAGACAGTGGCAGCCCCAGGTGTGAAATTTTAACTGCAATCAAACACAACCTTCATTATCAAAGTAGTCTAAAAGACAAGTTCCTGGACAAAGAGCAAGGAACTTTGTCCATGGGGGGAAAAAAATGTCCAGAAATAAGTGCTCTGTTTGACTACTTTGGCTGTAGCTCTGCAGAGAGAGATGCTCTCCTTTCCCCACACGATCTGCAACCTCCAGAAAGCCTGAAGAAAATAACCCAAGTGAGGCAAGTTTCAAGAACTAAGTGACTTTGGAGAAGTGGATCAGCATGGAGAAGGTCACAGCTACAAATCCCACGCAGATAAAGTGAGACTGAGCAGAGGGAGAGCAGACTGCTTGCACTCCCTTTTGCCAGCCAAGAGAGGGAAGGCAGAAGACACAGCTCTGCTCAAGAAGCATGGCCAAAAGCCCCCTTGAAACCCACCAAATCACCCCCTAGAGAAAATATATAACACATAAGGGAAATCATAGGTTATCTAATTTATTTGTTCTACCTATTTTATCTATAATCTGGCAGTCTCCTCCCTGGGAGGGTGGGGAAGCCCAGGTTGCCCAGAGAAACTGTGGCTGCCCCTGGATCCCTGGAAGTGTCCAAGGTCAGGCTGGACAGGGCTTGGAGCACCCTGGGCTAGTGGGAGGTGTCCCTGCCCGTGGCAGGGGGTGGGACGGGATGATCTTTAAGGTCCTTTCCACCCCAAACCATCCTATGACTCAATACGCAAAATTAAGACTGTTTAGCCATACACCAACCAGCCTTTGGTAGAGATGAATAAAAGACTTTTATTACTGCCTCTGAACTGCGTGTATCTCCCACTGTTTGAGCCGGGCACCCCCCTGGCCCCTCAGCACCCCCTCTCACCCGGCTGCTCCGTCACATCCACCTTGGCCACGTTCACCCCCAGGTCCTCTCCCCACTCGGCGAACTTCTCCCACTCGGGCTGCAGGTTCTGGCAGGCGGGACACCACGGCGCGTAGCTGCGAGGGGAGCACAAACCCCGTCACCACAGGCGGCCTCCCTTACAACACAAACCTCCCCGCCTTGTCTTCCACTCACAACTCCACCATCCACTCGCCCTCCAGCAGGTCCCGCCACATGCCGTCCGACAGCACCTTCACGGGGCTGGGTTTGCCCAGGGCGGCGGCCGCCAGGGCCAGGCACAGCGGTGCCCACAGCGGTGCCCAGAGCGGAGCGCTCAGCGGGCCCCGCGCCTGACCCGCCGCCATCTTGGCCCCTCCTCCCCCCACTTCCGCCTTCCCGCCACGCCCTCGCCTTCCAGCCACGCCCCTCGCCCTCAGCGCCCGCGCATGCGCGGCAGGGCGGGACGGCGGGCTGGGGAGTCTGCGGATCTGTCATTAAGGGGTAAATTAATTGGGAAAGGGGATTAAAAATCATCTCGTTCCACCCCTTGCCCACCACCAGCCCAGGGTGCTCCAAGCCCTGGCCTTGGGCGCTTCCAGGGGTGGGGCAGGCACAGGTTCCCTGGGCATCCTGTGCCGGGGTCCCTCACAGGCAGGAATCCCTTCCCAGTTATCCTGGGTTTCCCCTCGGTCAGTCCCTTCCCAGCACTCCTTGTCTTAGGATCCCTGAGGGTGGAAAAGCCCTCCCAGTGTGAGAAGAATCTCTTTTATTCAATTTCAAGAAGACACAGATAATCTGTCGGAGAAAGAAGTGCAGCAGAAAAAGGAAAGTTTCTGTCTCGCCACGTGCTGGGTTCTCAGGCCACGAAGGCCCAAAAAGCACACCCCCACCCCAAAAATCATGGGTTTTATAATGTCCCAAGGGTCCTGCCTTGTTGGGATAATGAGAGGAGTGGGCACTTCTCTTGGTTGGGTTTGATGTGTCCCCTGTGCAGGGTCTCCTGGTCAGGGTGACCACTTTGCTCTGCACACAAAGGCAAAGGCTTGTTTTGGCCACATCTTTATCTGCTTTCATAATTCCCTATTCCCGAGCACGAATTGTCCCTGCCACCAGCCCCAGACAGGACCTGGTGCCTTACAACTTCCACGGTGCGCCTAAAGAAAATAATTCCTGAGTTAATGAACTATTTGCTTGTAAAAAAACCATGTTTTTTTGATTTCTCACACCAGCCCATGGAGCCCACCCTTTGGCCGGTGCCCACCTTGTCCCCCAGCCCAGAGCACTGAGTGCCACATCGTGAGAAATAAAAAAAAACAAGCAAATGGTTCATTAACTCAGGAATTACTTTTTTAGACGTACCACAAAAGCTATAAGGTACCAGGTCCTGTCTGGGGCTGGTGACAGGGACAATTTGCGTTCGGGAATAGGGAATTATGAAAGTAGATAAAGATGTGGCCAGAACAAGCCTTTGCCATGTGGCAAATCCTTTGTGTGCAGAGCAAAGTGGTCATCCTGACCAGGAGACCCTGCACAGGGGGCACACCAAACCCAACCAAGAGAAGAGCCCACTCCTCTCATTATCCCAACAAGGCAGGACCCTTGGGACATATAAAACCCATGATTTTTGGGGTGGGGGTGTGCTTTTTGGGCCTTCGTGGCCTGAGCACTCAGCACGTGCTGAGGTAGAAACTTTCCTTTTTCTGCTACACTTCTTTATCTCACAGATATCTTCACTAAATTGAAAAAGAGATTTTTCTCACAACATCCAGTCATTCCTTGGGCACCTCCAGGGCTGGGCACTCCAAACCTCCCTGGGCAGCCCCTTCCAAGCCCTGACCACCCTTTCCAGGCACAAATTCCTCCTGCTGTCCCACCTGAACCTTTCCTCTCCTCCTGTCCCTGTTCCCTGGGAGCAGAGCCTGACCTGGCAGGGATTTGCAGAGCCAGAAGGTCCCCCCTGAGCCTCCTTTTCTCCAGGCTGAGCCCCCCCAGCTCCCTCAGCCCCTCCTGCTGCTCCAGCCCCTTCCCAGCTCTGTTCCCTCCAGCCCCTCAATGTCCCTCCTGAGCCGAGTGACCAGAGCTGGACACAGGATTTGAGGTGTGGCCTCAGCAGTGCCATCACAGGGGGACAATCCCTGCCCTGCTCCTGCTGGACACGCTATTCCTGGTACAAAAGCACCATCACTTCAGTTCCTGGCCAAGAGTCCCTCTCCAGCTTCCTCGCAGGCCCCTTCACATCCTGGAAGGCTTTTATGAGGTCTTTACACAGCCTGCTCTTCCCCAAGTGAACACCCCTGGCTCTCCCAGCCCATCTCTTACAACTCAGTGGCTTCCTCTGGACTTGCTCCAGCAGCTCCACATCCTTCTTATGCTGGGGACACAAGAACTGTACATGCTGTTCCAGGTGGGATCTCACCAGGGCAGAGTAGAAGGGGAGAATCCCTTCTTTGGATACAGCCCCAGATTCTGCTGATGTTCTGTGATATGAGTCCGTGCTGATGGCTTGTGGTGGGTTTTTCATCAACCATCATCTCTAAGTCTTTCTCTGCTCTCATTCCCTTCTCTGCCCATCCTGTCGGTGTGCTTGGGATTGCTACATCCAGGGCATCCTCAGGGATTCCTCTCTGAGGAAAATCCCACCCTCTTCATCACCCCAGGGTCATGGATCAGAGTCACAGCGGTGGCTGCCCCATCCCTGGAACTGTCCAAGGCCAGGTTGGACAGGGTTTGGAGCAACCTGGGATAGTAGAAGGTGTCCCTGTCCATGGCAGGGGGTGGAACAAGATGAGGTTCAATATTCCTTCCAACACAAACCATTCCATGATTCTGTAATCTTTAGCTACTTATGGCAGAAAGTAACAGCACTTGGGCACTTAATTCTCAAGCAAAAGTCAGGGAGAAGGACACTGGTAACAAGTAGATAAATCCTGCATCATCTCACTCCCATCACTCAGCACCTTAAGCTTTTCTAGGGAAGGAACCTCTTTTTCCAATGCATGAACTTTCTCTACCCCAAATTTCTCTCCAGCAGCTGTAATAGCATCACCTTCCCTTTCCTGCCTGGATAATTCCCTCCCCTGCCCCTTTACCATGATTTCATATCCCCCAACCCAGAGCCTTGGCAGAGGTGTGCAGCAGCCTTTGAGCAGTGCAGGGAAAAGAATAAATTTTTATTTTATTTTATTTTATTTCATTTTATTTCATTTTATTTCATTTTATTTTATTTTATTTTATTTTATTTTATTTTAATTTGGGAGCTTTTCTACAGTACAGCGTGTATGTTCCCTTCTGTAGGAGAACACTAAGGCATTATTAAGGACTTGATGAGTCCTGTTATTCATCGATTCAGTGCTCAGCAATAAGTCCCTGCTTGCAGCCCTCTGCTGTTCTGCTTTAGTCATGATTGAATTTTTGAAATTTGTTACTGATAATCCAAGAATATTCCCTTCAGCACCAGTAATGAGGTGACATGCAAAGAGCTGTCTCTGATTACCTCGATCATCCTAAAGGGCTTTCCCAACTTAAACAATTCTGTGAATTCTCTGATTTTCCTGATAATTTGAGATGTGATGAAGAATAAGTGCATAAAAATATGTTGTGTTACCATGTGTAAATAAATTTACCACTGACAATAAAAGAGTCCTTCAAAGGCACACCAAGTTCCTTATGGGAACAGCTTGAAAGCCCCTGACAATGATGACTTCATACCTCCTCCACTTGGTTCCAGGAATTATTTTAAGTGTAATGACTCCTCTAAATTACTTTTTATCTCTGTTATTAATGTTACATTGATGTTGTCTTGTTTCTTTGCAAAGTTTGGAGAGCAAGAAAGCCTTGACTGTATCTTTTAGGTATTTTTCCTCCAGCCTGTTCCCCTCAACCTTCCCAAGCTGACTGGAGAAATATCTCCCTCATCTTTCAAGGTTCACAGCAGAATAAAGAGATTTAATAACCGAGTGACCTTAAGCAATAAACACAGCTTTTTTTATTGCCATGTTCTTTTTCACGGCTGCCACACAGAGGCAGAGTTGAGGCTCCTTCTAAACGGGAAAGAGTTAGGGAAGAAAGTCCTTATCGGTTAGAAACGACCTGAATTTCCTGCTGGGGACACCCTGGGGTTTTTTAAGGTCTGAAGGGTTTTTTCCTTGCCCAAGTACTCGTGGTTGAGGTGGTTTTTCTAAGATAAAGGGGATTTTGTGGTCAGTTTAATCCTCCCCATCAACACACAACCATAATTTCATCAAGACTAGGGTTATAAAAACACCAAGTGTCTTTAAGTTTCATGAGAAAAATTGTCCATTTGGAGCAAGCAGAGGAAGAGGTTGAAGCACAAGCCCAGATTATTGTTTGAGAGAGGGAAAATTATCAGTATCTTAACCTGGTCTAGTGCAAGGTGACCCTGCCCATGGCAGGAGGTGGGAACAAGATGCTCTTTGCGGTCCCTTCCAGGCCAAACCATTCTGTGATATATTCTCCTGTCCACAGAGCTGTTGGGTTTTGATACAGAAGGAAAGATGATGAAGCAAAAAAGGCCTCTGTCATGAAGAAATCAGTCTTCTCGATGACATCTGCACCTCAGAAAAACAGATCCCACAGGTAGGAGTGGGAGTGAAGAGATGCAGCTTCTTTTGGGCTTTATTTGCTTTTGAGATGGGGAAAAAAAAAGACTAAAATGCTTGAATGTCTAATTTTCCCCACAGTTAAGCCGCAGAGATGAACAAATTCTACAAAATCCAATCCAAAATGGTCAAAAACATTTTAAAAAAACCCGCACACAAATTGACCCACTGGGGTTTCTTTGCAAAATGTTGATTCATTTCTGTATTCATTTCTATTTGAAATGCGAACAAGTCGAAGCGGGTCTATTTTTACGTATTTTATCTTTTTATTTTCTCTCCCTTTTTAAGTGCTCCTGAGGATGAGCTGAGCACTAAACCAGACGAATGAGCTGCAGGAACCTGGTGTCTGACCTTTTGAAGGAGCACTTGAGGAGAGCAGGGGCCTGGCCAGGTGATTATTGCAAGCTCTGCAGTGCCTGGATGAGGTACAGCATCGCAGCCCTGACCTCATTTACAGCTCCCGCGTTTATGAAATGCCAAGAGATTATGCAGAGAGCTTCCCTGAGTGGGATCATATGAGGCAGGAGACATGAAGTCATTGTCCTGAAGCCCAAGGTGAAAACAGCCTGTCCCAAAAAAGTCCCAGGCAGGCCTAGGGCTGTGTTTTATAGGGCTGCAGGAAATAAAACTGATCCTGCTTTATTTTTTGTAGGTTGTTTTCCTAAGGGATTTCTAAAAGGGGACTTTGTGGTCGGTTTAGTCCTTCCAACCAACACACAACCACAATTTGGTCAAGTTTGGGGTTATAAAAATAACAATTGTCTATGAATTTCATGAGTTGTCCAGTTAGAGTTCACTTCTGCCACACTGTTTCCTGACTTTATCCATTTGGGAAAGTTGGTATTTCGAATTCCACCCAGAGCAGTTTCCTGGGATTCAGCATTAGAAGAAGAAAATTCGAGGGCCAATTATTTTTCTGTAGCTCAGGATTTCATTCCAGGAAGACAACCCAGGCAACAATTCTTCCTCCTACAGAAAAATCCTGCATGTCATGGGAATTAATTCAATCCTACCTGCCTGAACTGAAGGCCACAGAGGTGCCCCTGAGTTCCCAGGATCCAGATTGGGCTTGGTGCCTGTGAACATGACTTTCCCACTCTACATGGTTGGCCAGGATTAGCAGAGCCCCCCATCCTGCTCGGAGAAACCCCCTTGGAAACCACATTCCCGTCCAACAGCGCCTGAGCTGCCCCAGCAAAGCCTCTCAGGGTCCAGAAGACTCTTTGTTAAGGGATTCAGGTTTTTGGGAGCTTCAGAGTGAGCAAAGAGTTTCCCATCCTCAGCTCCTGCTGTTACACAACCCGTGCCTGACTGCAGTTTGGGTTTGCACAGTAAGATTTGCTGCTTCCCACTCTGGAAAACCACTTGGAAGACCTCGGAATTACAACAGCCCTTCTCACAATCCATCCTCCCACTGCTAAGAAACTCCAGTAACTGCTAATTAGTCAGTAATGAAGTGTCTCTCAGGGGCTGTAATTGGGAGTGTGGCCTCTCCCAGTCACCGTGTGCTCCTTAGGTAGCAGTTTTCTCGAGGCCCAAACAAATTCTCTCCTTTACATTTCATTGGATTACAAAATTGCTTTAAACTCTGTGGAGATGATTAGGAAAAGCGTGTTTTTGCGCAATAGTTACCATGGGAACTAAAGTCGAGAGAGATCTTTATAAACCAGAAGTCAAACAGATTGTGTTGCAGACAATTAATATTGTCTCATTCATTTGCTTTAACTCTTCTGTGCACTATCCCAAAATAGTTTTTTCTCTCTTTTTTCCATATCAAATGCTGTGTCAAAGAGGTTCTGCTCTCTCGAGCTTTCACCCCTCACTGTCTTGCAAGGCCATCCTTCTTAGTTATATCTCCCTCTTCTGCTTTGCCTCTTTGGACTGGGGCCATCTATGGGTGGGATTTGGTTTGGAATCAGGACACATGTGTGGGAGAAGTGTCAAAGCTCCTGTCCTGACAGTGGAACCAGGGCACACTGGTGGGCTGAGCTGAGCAGCTCTCCGTGCTTCTCCTGTATGAACTCCTCTTTTTCAACACCCCAGACTTCTCAAACCTTCATGTTTTTCAATTCCATATTTGACACTTTAGGGAAGAGCAGCTGATGACTGACCCAGTGCCAGCAGCTGTCTCTCTGCTCTCCTCTCTTTCCAAACCCTCTTCCTCTAGCCCCTTGACCCTATCCCATCTCCTGATTTCTCTCTCCCTTGCCCTCTCCCACATCCTGCCATCCTCTGCCTCTCCTCTCACAGCACGGGTCATGCCTCAAAAATAATCAGCAGAGAAATGTCCTTATTTTCCTCCAGACCTCGGCCTGACTCTTTGAACAGCAGGAATTCCCCTACCAAGGGAATTCAATATTCATGTATTTAAAAGGCAAGCTCCTCCTCAGCCCCCTCCCCTGTGTGCTGCTGACCTCCTTCTTCTGGAGTCGGGCTTGGATACGGGATTACTCATTTTCCCGGGGGCTGATCCATCATGCTGTTGTTTCAGTTCTCCACAAACAGCCTTTCTGTCCCATCAGAGGCATGAGCTGCTTTCAGGGTGGAAGCTGCTTCATTTTCAGATCACAGGGTGGTGACCCCAGTTCTTTCCCCCATCCCAGCTGTTTCACAAGAGCAGCCACAGGATTTCAAAAAGGCAAGGGCCAAGCCACCAAATTTCCAGTTGCTGATGAAAATCAGGGAAGAACAAGCCAACCTCAGAGAAACGCAGGGGAGAATTAGCATTGCATGAGGTAAGGCTCCTCTCTTCCCTGGCTCCTGTCTCCAACTGATTTTGGCAGAAACCTTCCAGAATATTTGTTCTGAGGCAGCCTGGAATACATCAGCAGGCGAGATTTCAGCTCAGGAAGATGAGAGGAGACTGAGAGCAGGGGCTTGCAGTGGGAAATGTTGGGCAGCCAGGGATGTAGGTGTTGGCACTTCCTCTGCTCACAGCATTTTGCTGCAAAATAGGCACAAACCACAGAGTGCTCTTGCATACCCAACTGCAGAGCCAGGCACAAAATTACCATCTCCTGCCCTCCAAATATTGATATATTCCAGATTTCCTCTCACCTGCTGGTTTTCTATCCCTGAAAGTCGCTCTTGGTTCCAGGAGACAGCAAATTGCAACCCATTTTCTGTCACAAGACACCTGTTGCCCTGAGGCCAGCACAGGATTCTGCCTGAGGATGTCCAAAGACATGGAAGGGAAAATGATGCTGAAACTGTTTTCTTGTAAAATGTCACTTTTTTTTGCAGCAGGAAGATCTGGGCAGGTATTTTTGTACTGATTTAGGAGCTCCAGCAGATGCTGCGTGCACAGAGCAAGACAGAAAATAGACCATATTTAACTCATTATTCTCAGTCCATAAAAACCTTCCACTTCAGGCCCAGTTTCTATCCTTAAAAATTCATGAGGCAGGGGAGATGTCAGCACACCTTGCATTTTCCCTGTCACCATGGAAAAGGGAGTCTGTGTAACCTGAGAAGCTGGAACCAAGCAACAAGAACCAGAAGGTGTTTATTGCGGCCAGAGCTCCCCGTGGATGTATTCCCAGTAACCAGCAGACCAGTCCCAGCCTCGTGCAGCCTCTAAAGATCCAACCTGTGTGTTCTCTGCAGTCTCTGAGGCTGGAGGAATTTTTCTGGGAAGGCTGTGGGGAAGTGGTGTTGCTTTTGAAGCCAAAAATAATTACTTCAGAGTGACAATTTAATCTGGAACAGGCCCTTTTGTTCGCTGCCATCAGATAATGCTGGTGAGATGAAGGCCGTGACCTTCTGGAGGATTATGTTGGATTAGTAGATCAGATTAGATTAGATTATCTTCCTGGATATTGAGGTCAGGAGGGTTATGGGGTGAGAAGGAGATCTTCCACATATCCCCAGGCATCCAGGTGTTCCTGGGGGGGAATCACCTCACTCCTCCTTTTCTTTACGTCCCTCTTTCATCTCTTTCAGCCTGCCCTGCATGGGCACTGATGCCAACCTCTTTCTAGTCATATTCTTGCTGTTGAGATCAAACCCACTGTGCCAGGCAGAGCCACAAACAGATCCCTGGAAGCTTTTCCACCCTCAGAAGGAGACGAGCTGGCTGCTGTTGGCAGAAATCCCACTGCTGCTTAATTGGAAAAAGGGCTTTAAATCATGCTGCTATTTTTTTTTTTTCTTTAAGCAAGACTTCTCAAATGAAGTGCTCAGCATCAAAGAATGGAGCAGAGCAGCACAGAAACAGCAGCAAGAGCATCTAACAAGGCAGAGAATGAGGCTCCTGACCCTGGTGAGGCCAGCAAGGGAGGCAGCGCTTCCAAAGTTGTCTTTGAGCACAAGGGAACGTTTCTCCTCATGACTTTTCTATCTTGCAGCAAAAAGAGAAGCACAGCAACAGCACAAAACTCTTCTTCCAGAAGGAACCATGATATATAGCCAAATATCTGCTCATTGACACTGCTGGGCTCTGAGTCAGGCTCACAGGAGGATGAGCAGCACATCAGGATATTGCATTTAACACCTCTTCCCCAGTTCTCTCCCCGGAAAGAGCTTCTGTGAGCAGCCCCATTGCTGGTGGGCATTTGCTCTCCTAGGCTGGGATTAGGATGGCATAAACCTTGAAACTTTCAGACCCAAACTGCCTGAGACTGCAAGAGTTTGGATCTCACTCTGGACTTTATTATTTACATTTGCTTTTCGTGGCCAGGAGATTTTGCCTTTATGCAGTGGGTGTGCATTGGGCACACTGGTTCTCACAGACAGCTTGTCAGGTTTTCTAAAAACGTCTCCTGCTCTTTTTATAACTCATATTTTCTTCTGTGCTGTGGGAGTTGCAGTCCCAGTCCCCAGGGGGCTGCAAGGGACAGGTTGTGATAAGGATGGACATGCTGGGTCACTCACAGGAGGGTTTTTTTGTCATGCTGTACCTTCCTCCACTGCTGTCGCTGAGGCCCAAGGGGTTGCACTGAACCACCTGCAGAGCAGGAGCCGGTTGTTCTTTACATTCTCTGCAAATTCAAATGGAAGCCTGTTTTCATTTTAAAAAAATATGGATTTATTCACCCCTTCGCAATGAAAACAGAGTCACTTTAATATGTTTTCAGGGGATAATTGAGGCGGTGATTCAGTAATAAGAGCTCTGTCCCCTGTTCCTCAGAGGGTGTTCTCTCTGGCACATTTATCCACATTCCTGCTGTGAAGAGCCCTGTACGACCTGCCCACGCTGGAACTGCTGTGTGGGCTTATGCAAAATGTTCCTTCACCCACAGATCCCTGCCTGCCTCTGCCTTAAAATGTCATTGAGAAACCTTCCAAGGAAGCTTAGTGGAGAAGCTTCTTTCCTAGGAGTCTGCTCCAGCGTGGACCTGCAGGTAACAACCCCATCTCTGATGCAGAATTAGGCTGAAAAGTGATGGGGGTTTTTCTTTGGCATTCAAAGGAAAAGCATAAGGACATCTTGTTATGTCACAGAGCCACACACTGGTTTGGGGTGGAAGGAACCTTTAGAGGTCATCTTGTACAACTCCCCTGCCATGGGCAGGGACACCTTCCACCAGACCAGGTTGCTCCAAGCCCTGTCCAACCTGGCCTTGGACACTTCCAGTGATCCAGGGGGAGCCACAGCTCCTCTGGGAAAGCTGTACCAGGGCCTCACCCCTCTCCCAGGGAAGAATTCCTTCCCAATATCCCATCTAGCCCTGCCCTCTGGCAGTGAGAAGCCATTCCCTGTGTCCTATCCCTCCATCCCTTGCCCCCAGTCCCTCTCCAGCTCTCCTGGAGCTCCTTTAGGCACTGTCAGGGGCTCTCAGGTCTCCCTGGAGCCTTCTCTTCTCCGGGTGAACCCCCCCAGCTCTCCCATCCTGTTTCCAGCCCCCAGAGCATCTCCATGGCCTCCTCTGGACCCACTCCAACAGCTCCATGTCCTTCCTCTGCTGAGAATCCCAGACCTGGGAACAATATTCCAGATGGAACTGCTGCAGAGGGTAGGGCTCCCACCCCACAGTGTGATGGGGGACAGTCTGAAGGTCAAACATCAAACACGATAAAAGTGGGACTGAGGGGTTTCTATCAAACATCTAAATAGGAGGCTGGAGAGACAAGGGGAATTTTGATTAAAAGAGTCCTTAAAGAAGCAGCTTTTCCCATGGCTCAGACTTGCCTCTCCTTTTCATTTATTTATGCTTTTCCTTATGTCAACAACAGCCCCGTGCACTGTTAGAATCAAACTGTACCTTCAGACAAGCAAACAAACAGGCAACAAAACTCTGCCCAAGAGGAACTGTTCCGTTTTCCTGGCACCAAAACGCAGTGCAGGGGTAGCAGGGAGGGGATCTGTCACTGCCACACACCTGAACTCTGCTCTTTAGCAAAATCCATCATATCTGCTCGTGCCTGGAGCTGCAGTGCCAGGAACCCACCACCTCCTGGAATCACCTCCTGCACAGACGTGTCTCCTGCAGCAGTGACTCCTACTCGCCTGTCTGCCGGGTGCGGGAGGAGAAGTCAGGTTTAATCATTTCCAAGTCTAATTCGTGCAGCGTTTGCTGTGTTCCAGCAGAAATTTGGTGCAGATCAGTAGCTCCTGAACACTCTAAAAGGGCCAATTTCACCAAGTTCGTAATAGAATTATAGAATCATAGAATCACAGAATCCCAGAATCCCAGAATGGTTTGGGTTGGAAGGAACCTTAAAGCCCATCCGGTCCCATGGGCAGGGACACCTTCCACTAGACCAGGTTGCTCCAAGCCCTGTCCATCCTGGCCTTGAATAGGTATGAGCTGGCAGCAAACTCTCAGCTAATGTGCATAATAAAGGGGAGAATTAAAGGATGCTTTCCTAGAGAACCAAATCACCACAAGTTGGGCCATGCAAATGCTCCCAGGGCTGGAGCCCCTCTGCTCTGAGGACGGGCTGGGAGAGCTGGGATGTTCAGCCTGGAGAAGGGGAGACCTGAAAGCCCCTTCCAGTGCCTAAAGGGGCTCCAGGATAGCTGGAGAGGGACTTGGGACAAGGCATGGAGGCACAGGATAAGGGGAATGGCTTCCCACTACCAGAGGGCAGGGAGAGATGGGATATTGGGAAGCAATTCCTGACTGGGAGGGTGATGAGGCCCTGGCACAGGTTGGGCAGAGAAGCTGTGGCTGCTCCTGGGTCCCTGGAAGTGTCCAAGGCCAGACTGGACAGGGCTTGGAGCAACCTGGTATAGCGGCTCCTGTGGCAGAGGACTTGAAACTAGATGGTCTTTACAATCCCTTCCAACCTAAACCATTCCATGATTCTATGATTCTATCACCTTAGAGCCCCTTCTGGTGCCTAAAGGGGCTCCAAGAAAGCTGAAAAGAAACTTTGGACAAGGGCCTGGGGGGCCAGTATCAGTGGGAATGACTTCCTATTGATAGATGGATTACAGCTGGAGATCACTGGAATGAGAAGGGGACAGGAGACAGCTGGGACATGGCTGTGGGAATGGCACAGGTCACAGAAGAGCAGAGAGCCCGGCGCTGTGGCTGGGGTGTGACATCCTGTCTTGCACACCTTGTCACCACCACACATTCCCAGGCACATGGAGCTGGTGTCCTGTGCTGGGGCTGGGCTCAGCAATCCCGCTGTTCTGCACACAGGGAAAATCCACTCTAATGAAACACTTCCTGCAGGAATTGGATTTCCACTGTAAACAAAGTCAGGATGCTGATTGTCCCTGTGGTTTTGGGATGGGACAATGACAGTGAGCAGCAGTTCTGGCTGGTGGACACATTTCCATATGTCTGTGGTATGGAGACAAGTCTTAGGTGTCTGTGAGATCACGGTGGCCATGTGGCTCCAAATGCTCCTGGATCTGCTCCAAAAATTGGGCAGGGAAGAGGCTCTGAAGTGATTTGTGTGGAGGACAGAGAACTTTGCAAGAGCATGTCCAGCTGTGGTGGCATTCCCAGGCACAGCATGCCCTCCCTGTCCAGGCTGAGTGACAGACACTTCCCAATGTGTGGCTGGAGAGCTGCTCAGTGAAGGAATGGCTGTGTCCGGTGTTGGGAATGCGAAGATCTCCTGCCTACAGGATGAACAATGGGAAATGGACCAGGGGAAGGATGGGTACCAAAAACTGTCAGCAGCAGAGGTGGGTTTAGATCCAATCTCCTCTCTGAGGTCTCTATGGAGCTTCCTGGTTTTGCAGACATGGGCTGACCTGGTGTTGAAGATCTGGTGCTCACCTGGTGGAAAAGAGGTAAAGAAAATTTTGGGATGTTCTTGGAACAACCACAATTCCAGCTGGTGCTCGAGCACGGCACTGTCACTGAGGTTCGATCAACAGCCTGTGCTGCTGCCTGTGCCATCTCCTCCCCCTTTTGTTTTTCAGGTTCTTTAGTCACACAGGAAAATGTCAGGCTATAAAAAACTCACAGAACAAAATCGAAAGCCCAAGCGAGAAGGCAAACACAGCTGCAATCCTGAGGTTGCTTTTCAGGTTTGCTGTGACCGAAATCCTTTCAGCACTTCCTTTCCTACACCACATGAAGACAAAATGTCTTGAAGACCAAGATGCCTGATTGGGTTGGGGACAGATGAAGTAAAACTAATTTAAATTGTTTTACTCAAGTCACTAAATGAGTGATATTAGGACAAATTTCTTCACCAACAGGGTGGTCAGACATCGGAACAGGCTGCACAGAATAGTGGAATTCCCATCCCTGGAGGGATTTAAAAGCCATTTGGATGTGGCACTTGGGGACATGGGTTAGTGGTGGCCTTCGCAGTGTTGAGGAGATGGATGGACTCAACGATCTTAGAGGGCTTTTCCAACCCAGAGCTGATCCCAGTTCCCAGGAAGGCAGCAGGGACCTCAGTGCAGGCACAGCCAGGTTCCCATCCCAGCTCTGGGATCACTCATCTTCTCCTCTTGTGTCTTCATGGCCAGAGGCCAATGGGCAGAGCAGAAACCCCACACACATCCAGCTGGTGCCTGGCAGGAGCTTCCCAAACCCTGTGGCACTGGAGCAGACAGACATTTTATTCTTCTCCAAGCCAGTGCTGCAAAGGACCATGCTCCCAGGGCTCACTCCTGTCAAAACAGCACCAGTGGGAAGCAGGGCCAGCCCTGGAAAAGTGATGCCTGGGAGACTGTAGAGTTTTAAGTGGAGTTTGAGGCTGTCCAAACCCACTGGGCAGGAGCAACCTAGGGACACAGGTTTATGTCCCTATTACTGAGGCTGCAGGAACCTGTGCATGCCCCGAGCCCTGACACAGCAGCTGCAGCCACACTGTCACTCCAGGCCAGCTCTCCTGTGCTGTGACAGGGTTCTGTGTCCATCCCATCCCCTCCACCTGCCCCACATTCCATTGCAGCAAGAATGGCCAGATGGGCTCATCCACATTCCCATTACAAAGCTGCCTCCCCAGCACCAGTCAGATGAGATCAGGATTCAGGGCTGGATTCAAGCTGCCAAGAGGCAATGCAGCAATTCCAGAAGCCTTTGAATAAATCTGGGCTCCCAGCCACTGCTGGAGCAGTGAGCCCAGGCCACAGTCTGACGTGTGGAGTGTCTGTACCATCCTTGAGGAAGGTCTTTGGGAAAGCCAAAAGTTGGGGGCACAGGGTGAATTCTGGAGACTGTGCAAACAGACAGACTCCATACAGGTGAGGAAACACACAGAGGTTGGGAGAACACTCAGGGAATAAAATCACATTTATTGTCCTGCTGTGATGGCATCATCTTGACTAGAGGGATGGAGAAGCTCTCCTGAGGAAGGGCTGAGGAGGTGGTTTTGTTCAGCCTGGAAAAGAGATGGCATAAGGATGATTTAATTATGGTCTTCCAGTACCTAAAAGGAGCTACAAGATGGAGAGGAACTTTAGACAAGGGCCTGGAGGGACAGGACAAGGGGCAATGGCTTCCCACTGCCAGGGGGCAGGGACAGATGGGATATTGGGAAGAAATTCTTCCTGTGAGGGTGGGCAGCCCTGGCACAGGTTAGGCAGAGAAGCTGTGGCTGCCCCTGGATCCCTGGAAGTGTCCAAGGCCAGGTTGGGTGGGGCTTGGAGCAACCTGGGCTAGTGGAAGGTGTCCCTGCCTATAGCAGGGGCTGTGATTGGATGGGGTTTAAGGTCCCTTCCAACCCAAAGCCATCCTGGAATTCTATGATTTTAAGCTGATAGCTGGAGACACAAACCCTGTGCACCATGGGGTGAAGAGCATGGCTGTTTCTCTGATCTTACCCAAATGGGGCTCCTAAAAGAGAACTGTCTGGAAATTCAGACAAAACCAGCGAGTTTAATACACACATTATAAAGCAAGGCAGAGGGAATGCAATCCCACTGTGCCATTCCCAGGGGGAAGAGGTATGTGCTGGAGACCTTTTTGATCTAATAAAAACAGTGCATAATGATCCCCGAAGGCTGGAAGCTGGAGCCTGAAAAATTCCAGCTGGAAATAAGATGCGCATTTTTATTGGGAGGTAATGAATCAGTGTAGCAGATTGCCAGGGGATGGGATGGGATGGGATGGGATGGGATGGGATGGGATGGGATGGGATGGGATGGGATGGGATGGGATGGGA
>JAWWLT010000169.1:62188627-62203852 GCA_035040995.1 Premnoplex brunnescens
TGTCCCTCCATGCCTTGTCCCCAGTCCCTCTCCAGCTCTCCTGGAGTCCCTTTAGGCACTGCAAGGGGCTCTCAGGTGTCCCTGGAGCCTTCTCTTCTCTAGGTGAACACCCTCAGCTCTCCCAGCCTGGCTCCAGAGCAGAGGGGCTCCAGGTTTTGGAGCATCTCCGTGGCCTCCTCTGGTCCCCCTCCAGCATCTCCACATCCTTCTGATGTTGGGTCCCCAGTGCTGGGCACAGTCCAAAGCCCACAGCACGAGAGGCACAGAGCAGCTGTACTAACAGGCAGCCCCAAATGTGTGCGCAGAGAGAGAGAAACAAGAGATAACGCCGAGACATTCCAAGTGATCTTATTTCTCCATTGACTGGACGGGACCCGCTATTCCACACTGCCCTTTGTCAGGGTATTTTTAAGACCTTAATCGACCTTCAGGGCGAGCACGGTTGAGGTTGGGAGCCCCCCGGAGCCCCATTCCCGTTCTCCAGTGGCGGAGCGTGTCCCCACGGGGGCGTCCCAGGCTCAGGGACCGCGTCCCGCTCCCCCCGCAGAGCATCCCCGCATCCCACGGCTGCGACCGAACGGGAAGCCACAGCACCGCCGAGCCTGATGCAATTCACCGCACACGTGCCACCACTCCAGCGATTACCACCACAGCCCCAGGACCCTCAGCGGCGCTCCCAAAGTCACCTTGCGCTGCCAGGATGGGGGGGGACCGCGGGAGCGCCGCGGTACGCCGGGGGCGGAATGCTGCGGGCGAGGAACGCGGGGCTGGGAGGGCGTGAGGGCGGAGGGGCGCTGCCCGTGGGGCGGGGCGGAGGGCATTGGGGAGGAGGGCATTAGGGCGGAGGGCAGTGGAGCGAGGCTCACCCCGCACATCACCCCCCGCATCCCCCGCACCGGCCCCGCCGCAGCCCCGAGCGCGGCGCCCGCAGCGCGGCCGGCCGGGCGGGAGTGCGGGGGATGATGGACAGGCGGGCGAGCCAATCACGGGGCGGAGCGCGCCTCCGCGCGGCGGCGCGGGCCAATGGGGAGGCGCGGGGGCGTGGCTCGGCACGGCGCGCGGCGGGCGCGCGGCGGCGCGGGCGGCAGTCGGCGGCTCGGCGCGGTGCGGTGCGGGTCGCGCTCCTCGGGCTCCGCCGCTGCTCTTCCCTTCCCCCTTCCCCGAACCCCGCTCCCCGTCCTTCCTTCCTTCCTTCCTTCCTTCCCCTATGGAAGAGATGGAAGAGGAGCTGAAATGCCCGGTGTGCGGCTCCTTCTACCGGGAGCCCATCATCCTGCCCTGCTCGCACAACCTGTGCCAGGCGTGCGCCCGCAACATCCTGGTGCAGACGCCGGACTCGGAGTCCCCGCAGAGCCGCCGCGCCTCGGGCTCGGCCGTCTCCGACTATGACTACCTGGACCTGGACAAGATGAGCCTGTACAGCGAGGCGGACAGCGGCTACGGCTCCTACGGGGGCTTCGCCAGCGCTCCCACCACGCCGTGCCAGAAGTCGCCGAACGGGGTGCGCGTGTTCCCGCCGGCCGCCCCGCCGCCCCCGGCCGCGCTGGCGCCGCCGCCGCCGCCCCGCAACGCGTGCCTGACGTGCCCGCAGTGCCACCGCAGCCTGGTGCTGGACGAGCGCGGGCTGCGCGGCTTCCCCCGCAACCGGCTGCTCGAGGGCGTCATCGACCGCTACCAGCAGGGCAGGGCGGCGGCCCTGCGGTGCCAGCTCTGCGAGAAGGCGCCCAAGGAGGCGGCCGTGATGTGCGAGCAGTGCGACGTGTTCTACTGCGACCCGTGCCGCCTGCGCTGCCACCCGCCCCGCGGACCCCTGGCCAAGCACCGCCTGGTGCCGCCCGCGCAGGGCCGGGTCAGCCGCCGCCTCAGCCCCCGCAAGATCTCCACCTGCACCGACCACGAGCTGGAGAACCACAGCATGTACTGCGTGCAGTGCAAGAGCCCCGTCTGCTACCAGTGCCTGGAGGAGGGCAAGCACTCCAGCCACGAGGTGAAGGCGCTGGGGGCCATGTGGAAGCTGCACAAGGTGAGCCCCGCGCTCGGGATGCTCTCCCGGCATCTCCGCCGGCATCCCCGCCCGCCCTGACCCGCTGTGTGTTGCACCCGTGCTGGAGAGGAGTGTTGTCCCTCCTCCCGGCACGGGGAGGTTGGCATCGTGCAGGTGATGATGCCCCAAATCCTGCAGGTGATGCTCCCTGTGTGTCCCCAGGTAGTGTAGGGGATGATGCTCTCCGTGGGTCCCCAAATCATGGAGGTAATGCTCCCTGTGGGTCCCCAAATCCTGCAGGTGATGATGCTCCCCATGGGTCCCCAGGTCCTGCAGGTGATGATGCTCCCTCTGGGTCCCCAAATCCTGCAGGTGATGCTCCCTGTGGGTCCCCAAATCCTGCACATGATGGTCCCCGTGGGTCCCCAAATCCTGCAGGAGATGCTCCCCGTGGGTCCCCAAATCCTGCAGGTGATGATGCTCCCTCTGGGTCCCCAAATCCTGCACATGATGGTCCCTGTGGGTCCCCAGATCCTGCAGGTGATGCTCCCCGTGGGTCCCCAAATCCTGCAGGTGATGATGCTCTCTATGGGTCCCCAGATCCTGCAGGTGATGCTCCCTGTGGGTCCCCAAATCATGCAGGTGATGATGCTCCCTATGGGTCCCCAAATAGTGCAGGGGATGCTCCCCGTGGGTCCCCAAATCGTGCAGAAGATGATGCTCCCTATGGGTCCCCACATCCTGCAGGTGATGCTCCCCCTGGGTCCCTAGATCCTGCAGGTGATGATGATCTCTATGGGTCCCCAAATCCTGCACATGATGCTCCCCGTGGGTCCCCAAATCCTGCACATGATGCTCCCCGTGGGTCCCCAAATCGTGCCTGGCAGGGCCTGTATTTGGATCAGGGACATCAGTGCCGCAGAGCTGGGGAAGCAACAGGGAGTGATGGTTTTGGGAGGAGGGGAGTGTGAAATCCCTCACGGGGGAGGATGGGGCTGTGGGATCCGGGTGCCGTGGGATGCTGCTGGGGAAGGGCAGCCACAGGCAGGAGGAGGGAGGGCAGTGGGCAGCGCGGTGGCTGAGCCTTTCACTGAATACTGATCAGCTCTCTGGAGCATCCTCACTCCCACACACGTCCATGCTGGACCAGAGCATCCCAGCGCTTGGGGCAGGGATGTGCCATCATCAGCTTCAGCTCAGCTCCATCCCACTGCCTCCCTCCATCCCTCCCTCCCTCCTTCCCTCTCTCCCTCCTCCAGTGACCGAAGGAACTGGGGCAGAAGTGACTGGGACACTGGCAGACAGGCACGAGGGAATGGGCGTCACTCCCTGGATGAACATTGAAATAATTGGCCCCCTCTCCAGCAAATCTTGAGTGGGAGGGAGCAGGTGGGGGGACCTGTGACAAGGGAGTGATGTGGGGTGGTGTGACTTGCCTGGTGGAAGGGACTTGGCTGGATTGCTTTCCAGGAATGGCTCGGTCATGGTTTGGAAGTGTGTGGTCTGTGGAGGATGAGGATGGCTGGGGTGCAGCTCTGCACCCCGACTTGGGTCAGTGGGTGCATGCAGGGACAAGCTGTCACTCGTCATGGTGCCCCAAAAAGGGTGACACATTAGGTTGTTGTGGGAGGAAAGGTTCGGTGGTGCCTGTTGCTGCTGGAAGGGGCTTTTCCTGACCCCTTTTTGCTGGGAGCAGGGGCACCTCCTCCCTGCCTTCCCAGTGCTCCTGCAGGGATGAAGCCCATGTGCCAGAACAGTTTTGGTGCCCGTGCCCTGGTCCTCATGCACAGGGTGCAGTCACTGATCCCAAAGCTGGCAGGAGCACCCAGCTGCTGCCCAGGAGCACCATGGCACTGCTGACCTGGTCACAGGGGCACGAGGGCTCTGAAGGAGGGTGGCAGAGGATGGAGCCAGGCTCTTCTCCAGGGTGCCAAGAAATAGGACAAGAGGCAACAGGCAGAGACTGGAACACAGGGAATTCCACCTGAACATAAGGAAGAACTTCTTTGCTGTTCAGGCCAGGCTGGACAGGCCTTGGAGCAACCTGTCTAGTAGAAGGTGTCCCTTCTCATGGCAGGGGGTTGGAATGACATGAATTTTAAGGTCTCTTCCAATCCAAACCATGTTGGGATTCTGTGATTCCACGATTCGAATGTGGCTGCCCAGAGGAGCTGTGGAGTCTCCCTCACCAGAGACACTGGAAAGCCACCTGGACACAATCCCAAGGAACAGGCTCTGGGGAACCCTGCTTGAGCAGGGAGGTGGGATCCAGTGACCCACTGTGGTCCCTCCCAACCTTACCCAGTCCATGACTCTGTGTTAGCATGGTGTGAGCCATTGGGTGCTGAGGGCAACTTATTCCTCTTGGCTGTTATGAAACCCAGGGAGTCCTCACTGTGCAAGAGCAGCCTGTTCTCCAGAATCTGGTGGAGGATGAACCCATTTGGTCTGTGCTGGCAGAGCACCACCAGAGCCAGGTCCAGCTGTGGGTGTTGTCCTCCAAAACAAGAGAAATCTAACAGGCATCAAGCCTTTCCAGAAGGCTTTGGCTTTGATTTTGGCTTTGTTTGAGGTGCAGAAAGGCACTGATGCACATGTGAGCATCTGGACAACTTCATGTGCAAGCACTCAAATACTTAAGCCTTTGTCATCTTGATTAGGGTGAGTTATCCTTCCCTGAATGCTTTGCTTTTCCTTCAAAATACCTTTTCTGGGGAGGGGGGGTTCATGGCTCTGCCCTGGTGTTTGCTTGTTGGGGAGGGAAAAGAGCCTGTTGTGTCAAATACGGTGTTATGGTATAATTGAAGGAGTGATTTCAGGGCCAGAGCTCGGATTGCTCCCTGAGGTGCCATCTAACAAAATCAAGGGAAGAGGCTATTGACCTTGATTTTTGTTATCTAAACTATAAAATCAGTACTCTTGAGTTTCAAGCTTTATCCTGGTTGGGACTGGGCATTAGGGATCAAAACACCTGCAGATTTGAGCGGGGAGACTCATGGAAAAGCATCCGGGTGTTGTTTTTTGAAGGGACAGGCCTTGGCACGAGCCAGACTTGCTGAAAGGGTGTCTGTCCCTTTTTGCCTGATGAGCAGTGTAATGATTACCTACAGCTCGTAGGAAAGGACAGGCTCATAAATCATGGAATGGTTTGTGTTGGAAAGGACCTGAAAAATTATCTCATTCCCCTCCTTGCCATGGCAGGGACACCTTCCACTAGCCCAGGTTGCTCCAAGCCCCATCCAACTTGGCCTTGGACACTTCCAGGGATTGAGCAACCTTGTGCCAGGGCTGCACCACCCTCCCAGCCAACAATTCCTTCCCGATATCCAACCTAAATCAACCCTCTTTCAGTTTAAAACCATCAGCCAGCTCCTGAATTCTCTTCTGCCATTCCGACGCCTCCCGGTGCGAAACGCTCCTTGGCATCCATCTGTCAGCCACAGATTTCTGACCCAGGCGGGTTGTCATTGTCACTGCAGCCTGCTGTGACCCCGGAGTGCCTCGATGAGCTGTTGTTCTTGAAAGCAGCAGCGTTCACGCCCCAGTGGGTGATTGCCAAGCCCTGGGCAATCCGCGTGGAGTGCGGCGTGCTCCGCTGTGCGAGGGCGAGCAAAGGGCTCCTCACGGGGCTCTTGGGGAGCTGCCCCCGTTTGCAACTGGGGTGGCTCTCCCAGATGAGCCTTTCAGAATAATCCCTGCTGAGGCACAAGCACTTGTAAGTCAGGGAGATGGCATTTCTAAGCCGGGCACAGATTGTGGGAAAATCCTCTCTTTTCCCGTCTCCCTTTCAGGAGAGTTGTCGGGAGGGAGGTGGATATTCAGAGAACCATGGAGGGAAATGGGGTTTTCATCTGAATTGTCCCAGTTTTGTACAGATAGTGCAGCTGTTTGGATTTGATCCCGACGAGCTGGAGTGCTGCTCGGCGTGTCAGAAGCAGAAGCACTAGATGGAGCTGAATCATTTATTCTTTGCACATCTGAGTCCCTCTTGCTTTTGCTGGGAAGTGTGTGGTGAGTGCAGGCTCAGCAGCTTGGTAATGTGTTTTTGAAGGTAGATGGATATGTGGATGGATGGATGGATGGATGGATGGATGGATGGATGGATGGATGGATGGATGTGTATGTGCAAATACACAGGGACTGGAAGGGGTCTCCAGGGTTTCTCCTATCTCTGACAGCCCCAAAATCCCATCCATCAGTTGATCAAGCTCTGTCTTAAAAGCATTTTACCCTTGCTGGTACATGTTGAAAACGCCTCCAGAAGTTTGTGTGTTCTTGTAGCAGGTTTTAAGCAGGTTTGAAAGCTTTCTGGGTTAGGCAGTGGACAGAAGGTGATGTAGAGCAGTTATTGGTGCCCCTCTCTCACAGGATATCGAGTTGTTGCACATCACTCTTATCTGGCTGTGCTCTGCAGAGCCCCTGGCACTTCACCCTCCCTGGGGTGCTTCATGCCTGCCAGAGGCTGCTTTGGTCTTGGAGATCAGTATCCCAACTGCAGCCAAGGTGAACCTGGATCTACCATGCACAGGAAAAAAGCTGGAGAGGTCAGTGGTGCCGTGGTGAAGAGTTTCTGCTCTCTTTTTTTGGGCAGTGGAGCAAAAAAGTTCCCTCTGCTTTGGGTTGGGATCATGGGTTTCTCCACAGGGCTTTACCTTCACATTCCTTTTGCCTTGTGCATCCAAAGAAGGGCAGCAAAGCAGGTGAAGGGTCCTGTAAAGGAATGTGGTGGATTCACCATCCCTGAAGGGATTTAAAAACTGTGTGGATGTGACACTTGGGGACATGAAAATTATAATGGAGAGCACTATTTTCCTTGGGATTTGACTGCCTGAGATGGGATTGCCCACTCTGAAGACACAAAGTGCCCTGGGATTGCAAAACCCTGCAGCATCTGTGCAGATTGCAGGAGAGCCCAGCCCTGGGAATTTGCACTGCACACTATGTGGAATCAGTAATGACGGTCAGCAATCAGGGGCTAATTAGGAAGCACCTCAGCTCCTCCAGGCTGTCACTAGCACACCTGGGGTGAGGGATGCAGGGCAAGCCCTATTAAAAATCAAAAATCCTGTGCAGAACAGGACTTTATTTCTGCTGTTCTGCACACCTGGGGAGAGCCAGGGCTGGCAGATGCTGCCAGTGCCTCCCAGTTTGTGCCCAGGGAGCAGTGGGCACCGGAGCCAAGTCAGGGGTGGGCACACAGAGTTGTTCATTAGCTCCCTTGACCAGGCTCCTGTGTTTGCTGCCAGAGGAACTTTGGTGGGGACTGGCTTTCCTGAGGCACTGGGAATGGAGTGTCTGTGGGAATTCCTACAGCCCTGCAGTGCTTGGGGAGGTATCCAGGGAGTTGCTGTATGAGCAAGACCTGTTTGCTTTTGCCAAGGGAAATATTTGCTGCTAAAACAGAAAGGAGGAGAATCCTTACTGTCTGCCTGTGTCAGGCAGGGCTCTTTCCCAAGCCTTGGTGTCATGGCCTTCCCAAATCCCAGTACCTTTGCTCCATCACCCGCTGTCTGCAGCAGCAGGGTCCATCCTCTCTCCTCCAGCAATTCCCAACAGCCTTCCCAATGGTTCCATTCTTGTGTGGCTGAGAGAGGGGCAGACAGGCTGGGAGATGCTTTAAAATTGGAAAAAACAGTGAAATGTCAGGATCTGGAGCAGCTGGGGGAGCTGGGGGGGCTCAGCCTGGAGAAAAGGAGGCTCAGGAGGGACCTTCTGGCTCTGCAAGTCCCTGCCAGGAGGGGGGAGCCGGGGTGGGTCATGCTCTGCTCCCAAGGAACAGGGACAGGAGGAGAGGAAACATCCCCGAGTTGCATCAGGAGTTTAAATCGGATATTGGGGAAAATTTCTTCACCCAAAGGTTGTCCAGCCCTGGCACAGCTGCCCAGGCAGGGGTGGATCCACATCCCTGGAGGGATTTAAGAGCCATGTAGATGTGGCACTTTGGGGACACGGGTCAGTGGTGGCCTTGGCAGTTGGACTCGATGATTTAAAGGTCTTTTACAGCCTAACTGATTCTGTGATTCACACCAGCTTGTGTTTGCCCTGCATGTGGAGGTGAGGCTGCCACCTTGTATTAATTTGTTTAGAAATCAGCTTTCTGCCAGGTGGCTCTTTCCTCTGCACTTACTGCAGTTAATGGAGGAAGGAGCAAACACAGATATCCTGTTAATCAAAGGTAATGTGGTACAGCAAGTTCTACGAGGTGTTCCTGGAGCCTGTGGAGCAGCTGATGCCAGGAGACATCCTCCTAGTTATTTGCAGATGGAAATGGGCCCAGGGCCATCTCAGAGTGACTGTAAATCATTGCAGCTTCGTCCATTCCAGGGGCAAGGTTGGATGAGAGATGAAGAAATTCCTCCCTGGGAGGGTGGGCAGGCCCTGGCACAGGGTGCCCAGAGAAGCTGGGGCTGCCCCTGGATCCCTGGAAGTGTCCAAGGCCAGGTTGGATGGGGCTTGGAGCACCCTGGGCTGGTGGAAGGTGTCCTGCTCACGGCAGGGAGCTGGAAAAATCTGGCCTTTAAAGTCCCTCCCAACCTAAAGATTCTGGGATTCTGTGATTCTAAGTCCCAAAATACACTGCCCTGTCAGGATGATGCTGTTTTTGCATCGTTTGCCTCAGGCTCTCCAAAGCATCTCAACGTGGAGATTGATCTTTGGTGGCATCCATCTTCATCCAGAAAGTTCCTGCACTCTGTAAATGTCAAACCTTTTCCAACCTCTCCACATCTGTTTTCCTCTGTTGGGCACTTTATGGATGAGGAATCCCAGTGGCTTGACACTTGTTGTGGTGCAAGTCAGGAAGTTCATCACAGCTGTAATGAGTCCAAAATCAGCCCAGGGGACTCATCCTTGTGTCTCTCCATGGAATTGTCAGCAGGTATGTCAGCCAGAGATTCCCCTGTCACCACATCCCTGGCCTGGAAAACCAGGAGAATTAGCAAGCAGAGCAAACACTGCACCTGGTGTTAAGGAAATGACTTGAGAGTGAGAAAAAGACTTTGCTGTTATTTACCAGGTTTCACAAGACGTGCTTGGAGAGCTGACAGTGGTGCAGGATGGATCTTTGTTGGGGGCAGGATCTCAGGAGGTTTTGGGGCTGCTCTACATTGCTTATTCCTGCTCTTCTAAGTAATCCAGCACCCAAAAGCTTGGGGGTTTAGAGAGAAAACCCTGCTTGGTGTCACTTATTGAATCATAGAATCACGGACTGGTTTGGGGTGGAGGAACCTTAAAGATCATCCAGTCCCACCTCCTGCCATGGGCAGGGACACCTCCCACCAGCCCAGGGTGCTCCAAATCCCATCCAACCTGGCCTTGGACACTTCCAGGGATCCAGGGGCAGCCACAGCTTCTTTGTGCCAGGGTCTCCCCACCCTCCCAGAGAAGAATTTCTTCCCAATACCAAATTTAAATCTTCCCAATACCAAATTTAAATCTCCCCAATACCAAATTTAAATCTCCCCTCTTTTCTCCACCTACCAGACCCTATTCACAGATAACCCCAAAATGCTGTTTGGGGGCCCTGTGATGTACTTTCTAGGTATCTAAGACATTGATCTTCCTCTTTCCTAAAGTTTGCAGGAACTTGGAGCAGCCCTTGATGAACCCATGTGATTCACACACAATCCTCACTGAGCTCACAGTGCTTTTGAATGGCATTGCCCTTCCCAGCTGTAGGGAAGAATAATTAAAGAAAAACTCTGCTGAAACATAACAACTCCCCAAGCTCTCAGAACTGCTCTTTATTTAGTCAGCCTTCTCCCTGCTTTGTTCTTGGGATGAGGCATTCCACAGGGCTCTGGCATGCATTTTACCTGTTAATTTGGCTTATAAATAAGGCAGCTCATTCCCTTGTCCCTTCAGATAGTCCTGCTGGGATGAATTGGATAAATATCTATTTAGAGCAAGCACATAAGCCAGAGAGCTGGTGGTGTAAATCTCTGGTGACCTTAGCTCAGGTAATGTCCTAGAAGGAGAGGCAGAGGCTGCTGTGGAATTACTCCAGCTCTCAGGATGGTTTGATAAACCAGTGCTCTGGTCCTACCAGGTGGGCATAAAAAGGAAAGCTGTTAAACAATTGAACTGGGAGACATATAGATAGAAATATATAGAATCTCTTCCCCAGAGCATTGGCACCTCCCTGGTTCATGCAGAAAGGGGACCAGAGCTGAGAACAGCAGGTCAAAGAATTCAGCTTTCCTATCAAAAGGGAAATGTTGTTTGTGGTCTGAACTAATTCACATTTTGCATGCAGAATTGGGTGCAGCTTTGGGAACAGCCTGACCTGGAGCTGGCTGGAAAAGCTCAGCAGAGGTTTGACTTTTCCTGCTAAGAGCAGAAATTCTAGGTAGAAAGAACAAGATCAGATCAAATTTGAAATTGTCTTGGAGCAGCACGGGGCTGCAGCAGCAGGTGAGAGCAAAGAGATCCCTGACTGTGGGGGGTGATGCCAACCTAAAACACAGTAGGCACAGCATGGACTACATTTTTTGGGCCACATTTTTGCATTGAATTAGCTATTAAATTCCCTGGGTTACAGGAATACGGGGGGGGGTGTATTAACAGGGGCACACTCAGTTCTGCAGCAGCAGGAATTCCTCTGGGAGGGCTCTAAGGATTGAGGGATTTCCCATCAGTGCTAATTACTCTTTCCCCTTTACTAACCTTGCATGAGTTGGTGGATTTCAAAAAAAAAAAAAAAGGGATGGGAATTGGCTGTTAATAAGGCATGCATGGATGTCTCCTGGAGTGCTGTGGGCTGCCTTTCCCAGGAGGAGAAGGTCGGATCCACAGCTGTGGTTTTCTCTGGTGAAATCCCTCTGGTTTTCCCCAAATAACTTGATTCCAGATGTATTCATTCCCTAGCTCTGTTACCTTCCCCATTTTCCTTCTCCCTGCTTTTTACCTCTTGACCTTTGCAGGCTGTAGGCAGTGGGAGGAACTGCTGCTCCTGTCCCTGGATCCCTGGAAGTGTCCAAGGCCAGGTTGGATGGGGCTTGGAACAACCTGGGCTAGTGGAAGGTGTCCCTGCCCATGGCAGGGGGTTAGAGCAAGATGGTTTTGGAGGTCCTTTCCAACCCAAACCATTCCATGGTTCTGTGATTCCTGGCCCAGCACTCGGTGCACTGCCTGCCCAGGCTCTCTGATCCTTTATTAGCTGGAGACTTTGCTGTGCCACAGGGATTTCTGCTTGGGAAGGACCTTCCTATCCCTAGAGACAAACTCCAAGACCTGGTTTGGACTCCAGTTAAGAAAACATCCCTTCCCAAACAGGTTTCTCTGATTCTATGCTGTGGTCTCTCCTTTGGAGCTGGAGAAGGGGGGGGTTGTGTCGAGCTCTGAGATGGATTATTTCTAACAAGGCACATTATTGATCTCAAGATGAAGATGTACTGCTTTGGGGTCAGAGCCTCTGTTCCCTTCCTCCCCTTCCTGGCAGGGCTGGGCTGTGTTACCCACAACACCCAGTGATCCAGCCTGGAGCAGGGGAGGAGTGGGAAGATGCTGGCAGGTGCAGCTCTGGTTGTTTCTGCCTCAGTGATGGAGGGAACCGTGGCGACATTTCCCCAAGGATGCTGGAAAAGGAAAGGGTGGACTGGAGATCTCTTCTCCCTGCCAAGGATTTGCCTCGTTCTCCTGGGCAAATAATTGCACAGCCTCCCTGTCTGTCCTCAGCTCCCTTCCTGCAGCCCAGCAACCCGATGGTGGTGTGATGTGAACTCCTAAAGGAGCACGTGGAGATGTGTCTGGGAACGTCCAACAAGGAGGAGGGTGCCAGGGATGTCAGGGCTGGGTGAAATCCCACCAGGGACATAATGGGAGCATGGGGCCTCCCTCCCTGGGAAAGCTTGCTCAGGCTGAAATTGAAGTCACACCAATTTCAGGGCGTGACTTCAATGTTTTCTGGGGTTGGGGCATCTGGGATGGTAAACTGGGGAGAGCCCTTGATGTGCAAAGTGTCGGATGAACGCTGTTCTGGGGGAGAGCTGGCGTTGTCCCTTGGCTCCGTGACAGATGCCACTGTTCCCTGGGAACACAGAGCTCTTCTCTTTGGCAGGGTACAAGACAGAAGTGTAAAACAAGCTTTGACTTTCATGGCAAACCCATGAAAGTGAAGCCTCAGCCCTGCTGTCTGAGGGAGCAGTCAAAGTGCCTCTGAACGTCCCGACACGGATTTCCTTGGGGCTCCTTTGTAGCTGAGCCGACTCCCTCCTTTCCTGTGCCATTTTTAATCGTTGGGAGGCTCTTCCCTTGGAGCAGCAGCGGTGGCTCATGTCACACTGTCACATGAAACCCACCCAAGCTCCTGCTTCCATCCCTCATCCCGACACTTCTCCCACTCCCGACGCCGAATCCCGGGAGACGAGGACCCCAAAGGGCATTGCTGAGCCCCCAGCCTGGTGACTCAGAGCCAGTGCTTAGGCACGATTTCTCACCGAGGAAATTTATTTCTCACCTCCCCCGGAGCGCAGCAGTTCGATTTTGTGGAGGTGGGAATTCTTTTTATTCTTTTTATTTATTTATTATTTTTTTTAGCCAACAGCAAGGAGTTGTGCTCTTGTGCCGTTTGAGCCCGTGCCCCCTGGCAGGATGGAGGGGAGCTTGCCCTTGCCCTGCTGTGCTAAGGAGAGGGGACAGCCCAGATCGAGGGGCACGGGGGTCACTTGGTGGCCTTGGCCCTGGGAACGGTGCTGTGCTTCTGGAGCTGGGACCACATGGCTGAGCAGCAGATCCATCTGCTCTCTATTGATTTCCTGCCATGGGGCCAGGCTGTCACATGGGGAAGGACACGCTTCAGGCAGCTCCAAGGAGGATCTTTCCTCCTTTTCTGCCTGGCAGGTGACCTGTCCACGTCTCCAGTGGGCAGACCCTGCCAAGTTGCCATCTGACCAGTTGGCTGTGCCCTGCTGTTTGCTTGTGCCAGATGTGGCTGGTTGGGCTCAGATGGGATTCCTGGATGAGCCAGGAGCAGTGGGAAGGTGCCTGGGGAAGGTCAGCACACTGGTCTGTTTGAGCATGGAGAAAAGGAGGCTCAGAGGGGACCTTCTCCCTTTCTATAACTCCATGACAGGTGGGAATCAGGTTCTCCTCTCAGGGAACAAGTGACAGGATGAGAGGGAACACCTCAGGCTGTGCCAGGGAAGGTTAGAGCTGGACATCAGAAGGAATTTCTTTGTGGAAGGGGTGGTCAGGCATTGGAAGGAGCTTCCTAGGGAGGTGGTGGAGTCCCCATCCCTAGAGGTGTCCAAGGAATGACTGGACGTGGCACTCAGTACTCTGGGCTGGGTGACAAAGTGGTGATAAGTCAAAGGTTGGATTCAATGATTTTGGAGGTCATTTCCAACCTCAGTGATTGTGTGGTTGTCTGGGATGCCTCATCATTGTGTGAAGCCTGGAGGAACGTCTGTTGCAGGTGAAAAAGTGAGAGGAGGAGAAGAGGAAGGAGGTGGGATCCCACCTCATGCCCTCAACATTCTCCTCTCCCACCTTGTAGTGCCTCAGCATCTGGGGAGGGCTCGGGGGCAAAGAGGTTTTGTTGAGTTTGGATGGCTTGGATGGGGCTTGGAGCAACCTGGTCCGGTGCTCTGTGTTTGAGGGAATGCCTCCTGCAGTTCTGTGATGTTTTTCCAGCCAAGGGGGAAAAGAGACACTTTATGGTGCTGTGTCAGCTCCTGGGATCATCTGCAGCAATGACAGTGACACTCCCCAAGGTCACCCGTGACAATTAGCACAGATCATCCCTCGGCAGGACCTCGTGCACTCAGCCTTTGGCATCTCAGCTCGTCTTGTGATGCAGCAAAAGGAGGGTTGGAAGAATAATTTCTGTCCTGACTGCTTGGGCTGTTTGGGGGGGGATAAAAGCCCTTCCTGCCATATGGCACAGATTCGACTTCAACAAAGCTGTCAATTATTGCAGTTGTCATGGATCGTGTTCAGGTCCAAGAGCTTTGGGTTTATAAACCAGGCAGTGGCCCCAGGGAGGGAGGGACAGACCCTTCAGCAGGGCTTTTAGCAACAGGACAAGGGTGATGGTTTTAAACTAAAAGGGGGTTGGTTAAATAGATATAAGGAAGGAATTTGTTACCGTGAGGGTGGTGAGGCCCTGGAACAAAGAAGCTGGAAGTGTCCAAGGCCACGTTGGATGGGGCTTGGAGCACCCTGAGATAGTGAGAGGTGTCCCTGCCCATGGCAGGAGGTGGGATGAGATGGGCTTTAATGTCCCTTCCAACCTGAACCATTGTCTGATTTATTCAGAGCTGTCAGCAGGTAGATCATGGATCAGTTCCCTTCTAGGGAACGGGGTTTTCACCACCTTGTGTGTTACAAACAGTAAAATAATTGGAATTGAACCCAAAACCCTCCCAGTGGGGTTTGTATTTATGGAGCCCTTCCAGGAGGGGTTACATCACAGCAGGGCCCTGAACCCCAGCAAACTTTACTTTGTACTTGCCCCAAAATACAGTTGGTTTAAATTAAATATAATGAAGTTTATGGGGCAAATGTCAGGGATCCAGAGCAGAGTTGTTTGCCTAATGGCCATCCCTGGGAAAAGCTTTTAACCTGGGTGAAATGCCTATAAAATCAATATTTATTCTACTGCAGTCACTTGGTTTAACAGTTTACTTGGCTTGGGGTCTCCAAATTAATTGGAAGTTACAGTTTGAGGAAACCAAGAGATCTCTGAATACAAATAATATCACAAATGTGTGTCCAGTGTGCAATTTAAGGCCAGATTTTGCATCCTTTGTCCTGGATGTCAGGAATAAGTGTGGTGACTTGGAGAGATTGAATCCTTCAGTGTGGGGTTGGTGGAATTTGACTCTGAACATTTCTGTGCAGTTGGCAGGTAATTTATATAACAGTTTATGTAACAACTTGCTGCCTTCACCATTTTGCAAGTGCATAAATACATCGATCTATATCTTCATTGGAGAGAATATTTTAAAATCAGGTAGTCAGGGTGGCTGCACAGCTCTGCAGCAAAAAATGGCTGTTTATTCTGGGGCAAAGTTAATATAGAGATGATTATTTTTAGTGTCTGTGTTCAGAGTGGCAGATAATATAGTCTGCAGTTAAATACCTCTACCATCCCTGGCCCTGGATGGGATATGGAGATGCTCCAGTGCTCTCTCTGCTCTGGAGCCAGGCTGGGAGAGCTGGGAATGCTCACCTGGAGAAGAGAAGGCTCCAGGGACACCTGAGAGCCCCTTGCAGTGCCTAAAGGGGCTCCAGGAGAGCTG
>JAWWLT010000169.1:62224930-62237747 GCA_035040995.1 Premnoplex brunnescens
GGGGCAGAAGGGGAAGATTCCTGAGGGAATGTTCAGAAAATGCCAGGGAAATGAAAAGGCCATTGATTAACATGGTTATTATTATTATTATTATTATTATTATTATTATTATTATTATTATCATCACCATGCTCTGCTGCTCAGCCCAGGATGTGGGGTTGCGTTCCCACGCCTGTATCCAGAGGAAGAAGGAGCAGTCAGGACTTTTACCTTCACTCCTGGGAGATTTTCAGTCTCATTTGGGTGGCCTGACCTGTGCCCTTGTGCTGATCATCCTCAGGGATGATCCTACATCCTACAGGGTTTGTGGTGTCTGAGTCCCTGGAGAGCACAGATCCAGGGAAGGGAGTGACTGGCTCCCTGAGACCCATCATGGATGTGGCTTGTCCCTGATGACCCAGGGAAGCCTGTGGAAGACGTGGACACTGAATATCTGCTGCCCAAAGCCAGGGCACCCATGGTTGATGCCTAACCCTCCTTTTCCTTCCCTGCCACTCAGGGCAGCAGAGGCAGATGGACACCTCGGTGGGATGCTGAAGGCAGTGCTGAGCTGCAGCCCATTCCCAGCCCAAATCTCACACTCATCCAGGGTGATGGATGAGTCCTGGACCTGGGAATGACCTCGTTCTTTCTTCCCCCTGCAGAGCCAGCTTTCCCAGGCCTTGAATGGATTGTCAGACAGAGCCAAGGAAGCGAAAGAGTTCCTGGTCCAGCTCCGGAACATGGTGCAGCAAATCCAGGTACGGTGTCTCCTGGCTGAGGAACAACCCCTTCCCACCAGGATGAGCTGCTCTCTACCATCCTCTGGTGGGTCTTCCCCCAAAGGGCCCCACACTTGACTTTTCATATGACCCCTCTCAACCCTCCCAAAAACTGCTCCTCCCAAAGCTGCTGGTGTCCTGGAGGGAGAAGCAGAGACCCCAGCCCTTCCCATCTCTGCCATGGGTAGATCCAAGGATGTGGCAGGGATGGACCAAGCCTGTTCCTCACCTGCCCCCACCACGTTTTCCATGACCCCTGTAAGCTTCCCGTGGATTTGTGGGCTGCAGTGGGGCAGTGATCCATGGGACATCACTAAAAGGGAAAATCCATTTTCCCAGCTGCACTGGGGACATTCCCAGGCTGTGACTCTCTCTCTGCCCTGCAGGAGAACAGTGTGGAGTTCGAGGCCTGCCTGGTGGCCCAATGTGATGCCCTCATTGATGCCCTCAACAGAAGGAAAGCCCAGCTGCTATCCCGGGTCAACAAGGAGCACGAGCACAAGCTGAAGGTGAGTTTGGGTGGTCAGAGAGCTTCTTCCAGGGTTGGCACCGGATGGGCATGAGGACTGGGATGCTGTTTGTTGGAGAGGAGCAAGGAAGTCACTGGGAAATCCCTCCTTTTCCACATGAGCTGAATTCTGTCTCGCTGCAGTTGCCCAGCCCTCTCCCAGCAGGAGTTGCTTCCTCCAGGTGGTTCCCACTGAATTATTCCATTACTGGGCCAATTACTAGTCATAAGGTCAGCAGAGCCACATGTCTGGCATCCACAGGCTGGAAAATGACCTTCTTCATGCTCCATGTGGCTTCCAAGCTGCTGAAATGATCCTGCAGGATGCTGGGTGTCTTCAGCTGAAGTTCTGGGGCACTTGGTGTCATGAGATAGCACTTTTGTCACCAGGCAGGAGCAGGATTTGCTCTATTTTTTGTGCTTGGTGAGCACCTCATGGCCTTGTGGTGGTGCTTGCACTGAGATTGGTGGTGTTGGGGGAGCACAGATGCAACTCTCAACATGAGCTGTGAAAATGGGCTCCTGGTTTCTGTCATTCCTGCAGTCACCACATCACATCTTTCCAGCTGATTTGGGGCTGGGAAGGGAAGCAAAGGGCCAAATCTCACCTGGGAGCAGTGGAACAGGTGTAGCTGTGCCCAGTATCTGTTGGACAAGGCACTTGCACCCTGGCCATCACTGGTGGGGTCTCAGCTGGACCAATGTTTGGGAGTCCAGGTCCCTCTTCCAAGGTCATTTCAGGATTCTGGCTAGAAACTTCTCTGGCTCTTCTCTGGCTCCACTTGCATCCCCCTCAGCCTTGCTTTGGGCCACCCAGGAGGCTCCCAGAGGGCTCCCTGGCCTGCCTGAAAGGAGGGAGAAGACCACCAGTCCTATGTGCGTGCAGACCATGGGCAACACGAGGACATTTCCATGGGGAGGTGGACAATGGGAGCTTTGTGGGACCCAGCCCACCATCAGTGCTCAGTGCCCAGCAACAAAGCACAACCCCAAAGAGCCATGGCACGGAGGGGACCCCCACTGCCTGGTGGGCTCCCCTTGCCTCATCCCCTTCAGAGCATGGTTAATTAAACTCTCACAAAGCCAGGCAGCACAAAGCAATTTCCCTGCTCAGCACAACCCACGGGGGCCTTTCACTTTTTGGCCAGAGCATCCTACTGCTTGCTCCTACCTCCATCCCACCCCCACCCACCCTGGTGACCAGTTGGGATTTGTCATCAGCCCAGGTCTGCTCCTTAAAAGAAGGAACAGCCCCTGGATTTCAGGCTGGGCTTTTAAATCAGCCCTCAAGCCTCCCTCCCTGAAGGATCGAGCTTCTGGAGATCCCCACGTGCCACAGGAAGGGCTCTGTGTGCTCTGACAGATGTGACACATGAGGCTGAATCCAGCTAGAATCATGGAATGGTTTGGGTTGGGAAGGGCCTTAAAGACCATCTCCTTCCACACCCCTGCCACGTGCAGGAACACTTTCCACTAGATCAGGTTGCTCAGAGCACCATCCATTGGACACTTCCAGGAATCCAGGGGCAGGCACAGCTTCTCTGGGGCACCCTGTGCCAGGGCTGCCCACCCTCCCAGGGAAGAATGTTTTCCTAAGTTCCCAGCAGCATCCCAGCTGCTGGTGTTTAAAATCCCAAAGCTGCTCCCCTCTGAAGCCTGGGGAGTGTTGGGTGGATTTTTAGCCTGAAATGATTTGATTTTCCCTTTTAATTCTTGCAGGGATGGGAGAGGGCAAGTGATAATAAACAAAGCAATGCTGCCGTGCTCTGAGGCTTCTTTGGAGGGTCATGCAGTCCTGACCCACCTGGTGCCAGCACACTGGGGTTCCAGAATCATCAGGCTGGGACACACATCCCTGGTGGATGCACATCCTTCCCCTCTGGCTTGGGCACAGGGATGGAGAGGGTCTTGCCTGCTGTCACAGGCTGCAGGTGGGACAGGGGCTGCAGGAGGGTCTCAGTGCTGTGAGTACCTTTGTGCTTCCCTCTGGGAAAGGGGCTGCCCAGGCCATCACCACGTGGGACAGTGTCCCCTCTGCCCCTTCCAAGGAACCCCCCCAGACAAAGGCAGCACCTGCAGCTCCAGCTGGACACGGGCTGGGCTGGGCTGGCCTCACTCCAAGGGTCAGGGGATGCAGGGAGACATAAAAAGGGAGCACCATTGTGGCTGCAGCAGCTGCTTCCCAACGGGACATCCCCCCAGCTGCCCGAGGCTGAAGGGGAGAACAAAGCCCCCAGCTTTTGCTCAGAGGCTCTGGGATGCTGGAAGTTCTCATGACCAGTGACAGGACTTGAGGGAAAGGCCTGGAGTTGTGTCAGGGCAGGGGTAGGTGGGATCTCAGGGAAAGGTTCTTCCCCCAGAGGGTGGTGGGCACTGACCAGGGTCCCCAGCGCAGTGGGCACGGCCCCAAGGCTGCCAGAGCTCCAGGAGGGTTTGGACAATGCTCTGAGGGTCAGGGTGGGATTGTTGGGGTGTTTGTGCAGGGTCAGGAGATGGATTGGATGATCCTTGGGGGTCCCTTCCAGCTCAAGGTGTTGCAGATGGAGCAGAAATCCTTCCAGGTGTCAGGAAGGACTGTGAGCAGGGTTAACCCTGCAGCAGAGGGGCCACCTCCCACCATCCCACCTGATGGTGCTCAGTGCCATCTCTTTCTGCTTTGTGTGAGAGTTGGCCCCAGGAGCCCTTTGAGATCCAAACGAGTTGCTCCAGCAGCCAGCGTGGAGCCGCAGCGTCCTGGCAGCAGCCACGGTGTCTCCATGGGCTGCCTCTCCTGCCCAGTGGAATGTTGGCCATCCTGGCATGGTGTGGCACCATGAGAGGGAGGAGGAGAGACACGGGGGGGACACAGAGCCTGCCCCCTGGCACGGGGCCACCAGTGCCTTTCCCATTGGAGCCCAAGTTCCCAAGTTTCTGCGGCGCCCAGAGTTGGGGTCAGCTCAGCTCCAGGAGTGACCTACTTTGTCCTGACACATATTTCATGGAAGCAGGCACCAATCCAGGCTTGCCTGTGGGCCAGCACTAATTGCTGCAGAGCAGGGAGAGGTTTGTGAGGACATGAACTTGGAAGGGACGTTTCCCTGCCTTCGTCCAACCTCCCACTCCGCTTGGATTCACGATTGAGAACCTGGGCTTTGAAAGGTCCCCTCTGGAGGAGCAGTGGGGCCAGGTGTCTGCTCCACTCTGGGACACAGCTCCTTGCCTGTCTTCCTCATTGCTGGCCCTGGTTTTCAGAGGAACACTGTGGCCTTCCCCAAGGGATGATGCCCCCCAGCACAGGCAGGTGGACACAGAGGCTTCCCTGTGGTGTTGGCCCTGGAAAAAATCTCCCCCCAGCCCACAGCACACAAGGACTGAGCTCTGCAGGCACCTCCTTAAGCTCTCAGCAGTGTGGTGGATCATTCCAGTCTTTTCCTGGCCTTCAGGCCATCGGATGTCTTTGCTCCGTGATGTCACCCCAGTGCTTTGCCTACAGAGCCCACGTGGGCAAACAGGAGTTGTCACATTTCCCAGGAGAGCTGATGGCACAGGGAACACTCACCAAGGGCTCCTGTCCATAGCACTGGATCTCCAGAGATGAAATCCTGGTCCGTGACCCTTCTTTAGGGGTTGCAGTCAGGATTTTCCAAGGGAAACTTGGTGTCCCCTGTTGGATTAGGTCACCGGTGATGGTAACACAGCAGCTCTGCCTTTCCCAGCTCTAGCCTGAACCTCCTCTCCCAACAGCAACTCACCATGGAAACATCCACCTGGGGGTTGTGGGATTCATCACAACCCAACCATCGGGGTCTGTCCTGGTGGTTTCTCCCCGTGGGATTTTTCCACCTGTAACGCCACCCTCCATCCCCACGGCCCTGCAGGTGACTGTCCTTGGCCAAGGTGTGCCCAGGGTGAGGAAGCTCCGTGTCCTCCACGTGACATTCCCAGCAGGACTCATCCCAGGGGCTGGGAATGTGGAGTGCCTTGAAAACCTGTTGTCTACCCAAGAAGTAAAAAGAGGAGGAAGGTGAGGGAGACATCCAAGTAGAGACAAGTGCAGGTGTTATTGCCTTCTAGGAGCTGTATTAAAATGTAAATTATACTTCATGTCACCTTACAGGGAAGAAAAGCTCTTGAAATAAGTGTCCTATTTTAAGGTCATAGTGAGCTGCTATGAGTGCTCACAGAAATGCCTTTTATAGGCTGTAATTAGCAGCCAAACTCTGGCTGTTGCCTCAGTTGGCACCTAAAGGGGAAAAAAAATAGCATTTGGTAGAAATGACCACAAGCAGAATGTTTGGAAGCTTCCCAAATCCCCTCACTGCCTGATCCGTGGAAGAGCCAGGCTCCCTACAACTACCTGGAAGGAGGATGGAGCCAGGCTCTTCTCCCAGGGAACAAGTGACAGGACAAGAGGAGAAGGGCTCAAGTTGCACCAGGGGAGGTTTAAATGGGATATCAGGGGAAATTCCTTCCACAAAAGGCTGCCCAGGGCAGTGGTGGAGTCACCATCCCTGGAAGATGTAGATGTGCCAGGGTTTCCTGGCAATCTGGTGGATACCACAAGCCCTTGGAGGCCTCCTGAGGATGCCCCTCAGCCCAGCACAGCCTCTTGCACAAGTCCAAGGCCTGAGGAACTTCCAGATTTCACCTCCAGCTCTCTTCATGGACACACTCTTCATCACTGGGGTGGCAAGGAGCTCCAGGGAGTGGAGATCCCTCATGCAGGAGGAGAAGCACAGGATGCTTGAGGCCATTTGGAAAACTTTTGGGCTTCACTGGCCCCACTGGGTTTAGACCAGGCCATCAAAGGTGTGGGAGATGTTTATGTCCCACTTCTCAAACCTTTAATTTTACCAATCATACTGATTGATGGAGTCTCTCTGTTCCTGTCTGGGTCCAATTTCTCCTGCAAGCTGTAAAGCCGTGAAGCCCCACTAGATCCCAACCAAAGATCCCTCTCCTTTCCTTGGAAACAGTTTGGTTTTGGTGAAGGGAGCATGGATTTCCACTCTTGCCTTTGGTGCTGTGGAGATGCTGCCATTAAACTGCTGTTTCATGCCCTGCTTCTCCAGATGGATTGTGCTGGAACCCCGAGGGATCACAGAGTTATGGAAAGCCTGAAGGTGGGCTGGGACAAAGCTACAGCCACAGCTTTGGGTGCACCTGGATCAGGCTGTTTTTCCTTGGATTTCGAGTGTCTCCAAGGCTGGAGCCTCCACAGCCTCTCTGTTCTGGTTTTTGACCACCTTTATGGAAGAAAACCCCAAAGCTTTAACTTCTGTCTTCACCAGGCCAAGGCTGTTTCTTGGAGGCTCCTGTCTGGCTGGAGGAAGCAGATGGCAATTCTGCTGGTAATACTTGGGAAACATCAGCTCTGGCAGGGAGAGGCTCACAAATTCATTATCCCAGGCAAACCAGACAGAGATTTAAGCTGCAAAGAACATAAGAAGATTGTTTCCCCAATCCCATCTTTGCTGCCTTCCCAGTGGCACGTGAATTTCCTCCAGAGGGGGATCTTACATGCAGGAAGGAGGCAGCTTTTCTGGGCTTTTCGGGTGGGATCCTCACTTGCCCATCTGCAGCCCAGCAGGCAGGGAATGCAGATCTTGCTCTGGCTCTTCAGTCATCAGCAGGATATGCTCTTAACAGGCAGGTTGGAGCCCACAGGCTGCTCTTACCTCCCACTCAGTGTTTCCCCGTGGTCTGCAGCTCAGAGACCCAACATCCACATAGCCGAGAGCAGAGCAACCCCCAACCCCTCTCTTGGAGCAGGAGAGACCAAATGGATGCTTTGCATCCCCTCTGCACCTCCTGGATGCTGCCCTGAAGAGCTGAGCATCCCCACTGATCCAAGGGCTTGCCCACGCTTTCCAGGGGATCAGTGTAGGAGTCAGATCTCCAGGAGCAGCTGTTGGCTCTGCTTTGTCCTTATGGGACTGAAAGGGGCTCCAAGAGAGCTGGAAGAGGACTTGAAGGGACAGGACACAGGGAATGGCTTCCCACTGCCAGAGGGCAGGGCTGGATGGGATACTGGGACAGAATCCCTGGCTGGGAGGGTGGGCGGGCCCTGCATCCCTGGAAGTGTCTAAGGCCAGGTTGGACGGGGCTTGGAGCACCCTGGGCTGGTGGGAGGTGTCCCTGCCCATGGCAGGGAGTGGAATGAGCTGGTCTTTAAGGTCCCTTCCAACCCCAGCTATTCTGGGATTCCATGATTCACTGCACCACAGCCATTCCAGTGCACTCAAGTGATAGAAACTGGCACTGAATGAACTCTTCCCTCTTCTGTGACAGCATTTGAGGCCAAACCCAGCGTGTGCTGGTCATGCTGTTCGCTGGCTCAGTGTCACAGCCATCCAGCATCTCCACAAGCCTCCGTGTCTCCATCCAGAGGAGCGATATGGGAGCTCCCTCTGCTGCCTTGTCCACTCTGCACCCTCCCCAGCACCCAGGCTTGCTCCAGCCTCCCTCTGCCCCACAGCCTGGAAACACCAGGCTGGCATTGCTGAAAGCAGCAAGGAGTGGTTGCTCCCGAAAAATTTCTTGGAGAGTGTTCAATGGCATCTCAGAGAAGATGATGTGTTGTCCCAAGTCTCCCTGGGAACAAGCGACAGGACAAGAGGAAACAGCCTCAAGTTGTACCAGGGGCAGTTTAGATTGGACAAGAGGGGAAATTTCTTCATGGAAAAGGTTGTTCAACACTGGCACAGCTGCCCAGGGCAGTGGTGGAAGTCCCCATTTAAAAGACATGTGGATGTGGCACCTGGGGACACAGGTCAGTGGTGGCCTTGGCAGTGCTGGGGCATTTTGGGGCTCGGTGATCTTTGAGGGCTTTTCCAACCTCAGTGATTCTGTGATTCAAAGCTGCAAGGCTGGTAATTCTTTTCTTCCTGCTCGGTGATTGAGTGGAGGTGATTAAATTATAATTAAAGCACCCGTGATGGGATTTGATTGCCCTGCAGGAGTCAGGTCCCCCTCCAAGCCCAGGTTCATTCACTGCAGGAGGCTGACATGTGCTTCCTTTCACCTCTCCATCCCTCAGGCAGGGATGCTGTGGGGATGCTCACAGGAGGAGGTGCTTCCCAGCCTGGAGTGGGCATCCAGGTGCCTGTGGAGCAGTGGGCACAGGGGCACTGTGCTCTCAGAGTGTTCAGCCCTGGTTATTGCAGCTTTTCCCATCTGCACCTGCAGATGCTGCTGCAGAGCTCCTCCTCACTGTAACACCCTGGCTGTCTGTGCTCCAGAAAGCAGCAAGGCTTTGTTTCAGTGCCAATGGAGAACTTTACATGGATTTAAAGCTCTTCCAGGCAATTACCTGTCATGAGCGTGTTCCTCTGAGCATCAAATCTCTCATCCCGAGCTGCTCTGCCAATCTCCAGTGGCAGAAATCCTGAGGACATGAGATGCAGACCTGCAGGATTCAACATGAAGAACCAGCCAACTTTCATATACACCCTCATGGCATCCAGCCCGAACCCATTCCTCCCTGCTGTGCTTCAGGGAAGGTCAGCAGAGCCCACACTCATGCTCCTCTGCTGGGATGCTGGAATGTGATCCCTTGGGGATGCAAGAAGATGTGCCTGCCCCAGGAAGAGCTCCATGGGGAGCCCAGCCAAAGGCCAGCAGGATTTAGTCATCTCCTCTCGCTGGCACTTCTCTCCCTCTGAGGTGGAGAAACTGGGCAATTCTGCAGTGTGGTCCATCTCAGCTGGTGGGCATCTCAGACAGATCCTTAGAGCTGCCAGTGGGGAAGGTGATGTGTTCGTTCCTCTTGGAAATACCAAAATATTGGGCATGTTGGGTGTGGCTGCCTCAGAGCCAACCCCACAACCCAGCTCCGTGCCAAGGATGGATTGGGCACTTGTGTATCCATGGAGATGGGCGTTTGCTCTGCATGGAGCTCAAAAACTGCCATTTGGAGCTGCTTAATTAAAGACAGGGCGTGGAACTGTCCTGCTTTGAATAATTACTTGGGTTAATAATTTTGAGCTAAACAAGGCTTGTTGGAACTGGTTGGGCAGAGGGATTATGGACTTCCCATCCCTGAAATTGTTCAAGGCCAGGTTGGATGGGGCTTGGAGCAACCTGGGCTAGTGGGAGGTGTCCCTGTCCCTTCCAACTGAAACCATGCTGGGTTTATATGTTGTTGCTCACAAGTTTTTCAAAGATCTGGAATTCGGCATGTGAGTCTTGGCCAGTTCTGCCTTTTCCTGTTCCCTCGAGTGTCTGTCTCCCTCCACATTCCCTGATGATGTCCCTGTGTCCCTGCAGCTCCGAAGGCCTTTGGCTGCCCATCTCCCAAACCCCCAGAGCCCTGAGCTCTCCCTGTGCCCTTGCAGGTGGTGCGAGACCAGATCTCCCACTGCACGGTGAAGCTGCGCCAGACCACGGGCCTGATGGAATATTGCCTGGAGGTCATCAAGGAGAACGATCCCAGTGGATTCCTGCAGGTTGGTGTGGAGCTGCAAGGGCAGCAGGAAGGGCCCTGCAGAGCAGAGCTGGGGGCTACTCCAAGGAGGATGTCCCCAGCTTTTCCAGCTGGAAAATCAGGGGCCAGCCTCTGATCACCTCTGTATTCCCAGCAGGACAGAAGCAGAGCCAGAGCAGGGACATTTCTGACTCTGACTGGAGGAACAGAGGGTTTGGGGATAAATTTGCCAAGTTTGGGATTTAGCAAGAGGTGGTGGGTGGTGTCTCTCTGGAGCACGGATCAGGACATGCTGTGTCGTGGCTGTCCATGGAGAAAACAACACCCAGCCCTTGGGAACTGCATCCCACCATCCATTCCTTTGGTACTAGACCCTGCCTTTAAACAGTCCCCAGAGCTCCTGGGTTCCCTCTGCTGGAAACCACGTGTGCCATCTCAACCTTTGGGAGGCAGAGGGAAGGAGGGGAGCAGGGTGGGGACGTGGCACAGCACCCATCCCAGTGGTCCATGGTGGCTGAGGCTGCTCCTGCTCTCCAGATCTCCGATGCCCTCATCAGGAGGGTGCACTTGACCGAGGACCAGTGGGGAAAGGGGACACTCACCCCCCGCATGACCACGGACTTTGACCTGAACCTGGACAATGCCCCTCTGCTCCAGTCCATCCACCAGCTTGACTTTGTCCAGATGAAAGGTAAGGATATTTCCAATCCCTTTCCAAAGCCCACCTCTTCTCGTTCCATGCAGCTCCTCACAGGGAAGGGGCAGGAGAGGAGGGTGTCTCATCTTCTCCCAGTGAGACTGAGTGCCCCAGACCCAGAGTTACGCCCGTTTCTGTGTGTTTTGCACCCCTGGGCCAACCATCTGCCTCCCTGTCTCAGATCCCTGGGCACCTGTGTGCCAGGCCAGGGTGCCAGGAGCTTGGCTTTGCCTGAAAAACCACCCTGAGTGCATTAGAAAGTTCCTAGTGCGTTAAAAGGTGCATTAGAAAGTGCTCTGCAGGTTGGGCCCCGAATCTTGGGGGCAGCCCAAGGCTCTTCCCAAAGCTCTGCTCACACAGCTCGCTTGCTCAGTGCTGAGCAGCATCTGACATGGACCAGATGTCCCTCCAAGCACACAGAGCCATGTCACTCAGCCTGGGGACTCCTCTCCCTCCCCTCACCTTGCTGTTGGTTTGGACCTTCCTTTCAGTTTAAATTTCCTCCCCATTCTCTGTCCCCTCTGCTCACCCTCCTGTCCCACCGAGAGCCACTGCAGCCTGTGAGCAGTTTGGGATTTGGCAAGCCCAGGGAAGCTGGCAAAGGTGGGAAAAGGGCTGTGCCAGAGGGAAGCTCAGGAGGACACTGAGTGTGGAGCTGTACCTTCAGCTGGTGCAGACAAGCTGCCTGGAGAAAGGGCCATGTATCCTTCATTCCCATCACAGCTGGAATTCCTGGCCTGGGAATGTTTGCACACCCCAGCATGTCTCAGTGGCCAGGGACAGGAAGGGTGGTGACCATGGGCTTCCTCTGTCACAATCCTGAGCATCTTCAGATGGTGACCCTTCTGGTCTTTGCAGCAGTGAGGAGGGGCCATGGCTGTTTGGGGTTGCTCATGGTTAGCCCAGCTGTTAATTTGAAATGTCAGTAGTAATTTTTGATAGCAAGCCCAGGGGGGGCTGGATTGCAGTTTTCCATTAGCCCTCCCTTCCTGCAATTTAGCCCAGAGGGTTATTTTTAATTAATAAGAGCAAATCTGCTGCTAGTTCAGCCGCCCAGCCTCCTCTCATCATGGCCCTCCTCCTCCTCTCAGCTCCCCCTCGCTGTGGAAATTAGTTGTTGGGTTTGTAGACTTGCAGAAGGTGGGGTTTGGATCCCAAATCTGTGGCACAGCACCAGGGGAGGGAGGGCAGCCCCTGAGGTCTTCATAAAGAGCAAGTGGGCAATAGGTACAGTGTCTCCCACGCCCTGTGCTGGGCAGTTCCTGAGGATCTGACCCAGGAGGTGAAGGAATCACAGAGGGTGAAAGCTGAGCCTTTGCCAGCAAGTCCATCTTTTCTCTCCCAGACATCCATGGCTCCTCCACGTCTTGTCTGGATTCTCCACGTTTGTTTCCTCTGGCTCTTTGCCACTTTGGGCAGTGAGGATGAGCGTGGTGGACGAGCAGCTCTGTTGAGAGATGTGTCGTAGACATCTCCCTTCCCTGTCCTGCTTTTCAGAGCAGCAGTGGGCTGCGTGACACATGTGCAAATTCCCAAACACAGCAGGAAAAACCCCTGGGAGTCCTTTCTGTCCCCTGTGCAGCTGCTGGGGGTACTCAGCCCCGCAGCTTTCATTCCTCCCCTTTTTGTTGCACTGAATTTAATTGATGGGAAGGCAGAGCAGCACCTGCTGCTGGGCTGTGGATAAGTCCAGGCCCAGGGCTCTGTGGAGCTTTGGGAGAGTGTCCCAGGTTTGGGATTAGCTGCCTGAAGTGTCCAGACAGCTCTGTACCGAGTGTGTTGTTGCGCTGCCGTCATTCCTGAAAATTAATTAGAAAACAAGCATAAAGCAGAAAAGCTCTGGAGAAACCTCAGCTTCCCTAAGCTGTGGGGTGGAGAAATTTGGAGCCCTTCGTGCTTCCTCACCCCCTGCAGCCCAGAGCTGCACTCCCCCTTGTGCTGCCTTCACCCCCCAGTGCATCCCCCGTGCCCCGTGTGCGGTGCCAGCAGCCAGGGTTCCACTGATTTGGGTTTAGTTTCCTCCCCAGTGCCGGCCCCACCCATCCTGCAGCTGGAGGAGTGCTGCACCCACAACAACAGTGCCACCCTGTCCTGGAAGCAGCCTCCCTTATCCACGGTGCAGGTGGAAGGATACATCCTGGAGCTCGATGACGGCAACGGTGGCCAGTTCAGGGTGAGTGCTGGGAGCCGATCCCAGCGGGAAGGGGACACTCCTGCCTTCCAGGATTTCCAGGCTGGGAAGTGGCCACGTGTTTTTTGCTCATGCTTCCTCCGAGTCCACTTTTCCCTGGAAAGCAGAATGGCTTCCCACTACCAGAGAGCAGGGTTAGATGGGATTTTGGGAAGGAATTCCTGGATGGAAGGGTGGGCAGGCCCTGGCACAGGGTGCCCAGAGAGAAGCTGGGGCTGCCCCTGGATCCCTGGAAGTGTCCAAGGCCAGGTTGGAC
>JAWWLT010000169.1:62256503-62273684 GCA_035040995.1 Premnoplex brunnescens
GGATGCTGACCGCCGCTCCTCCCCACGCGTGGGCGGCCCTTCTCGAGGCCCGTCCCCGTGCCCATCGCCGTCCCGTCCCCCGTCGGGGCGGTGCCATCGCGGGGCGGAGGCGGAACGCGGGTGGGGAGCGCAGCCCGTGTGTCCGTGTGCCCCGTGCCCGCTGTCCCCGCTGTCCCCGCAGCCCCGCCGCGATGTCGCGGCCGCTGTCGGACCAGGAGCGGAGGAAGCAGATCAGCATCCGCGGCATCGTGGGCGCCGAGAGCGTGGCCGAGCTGAAGCGGGGCTTCAACAGGCACCTGCACTTCACCCTGGTCAAGGACCGCAATGTGGCCACCCCACGCGACTACTACTTCGCCCTGGCCCACACCGTGCGGGACCACCTGGTGGGGCGCTGGATCCGCACCCAGCAGTACTACTACGAGAAGGATCCCAAGGTGGGAGCGATGGGATGGAGTTGGGGGGTGGGGGGTTAGGGTTCCCACCCCTGTGTGCGGTGGGTGCTGGGTTACGGTGATGGGGTGGGATCCGTCGTAACCTCGTGGGTGCGAGCCCTCCCTCCGCGCTGGAGCGCAGGGGCCGGGCAGGCTCGGTTTTCCCGTGGATGCGGGGCTGTTCCCGGTAACTTTTGCGAGCGGAGGGATTGGACTTTACCAAGCGAGGCCACTGTCCTTTGCTTTGCAAAACAAACAGAGCGCGGCTTGGCCGGGAGCGGGGTGCAGGGCATGGGAACGCCGCTTGTTGTCCCGCGGCGCCGGCGTGGGTGCTGTCTACCAAAACCAACTCCAAAGCCTTCCCGGGGGAATTATTGGAAAGGCTTAAAGGCACCCGAAGCCGACCACAAACAGGTCTTGTTTAACACAAGTGATCCCAAGCGTGAGAGATCCGGTTTGTGCAGGAGTTTGCTGTGCCGCTGCTCGTCCCGCTGGGTCGCTCCGGGCGCTGCCCCGGGGGGATTAAGCCCTAATCCCTCTCCTGACACCTGGATGTCCCTGTCGGCATCAATTTCCTCCCTGCCAGCACCTCGCTGGGACGGTGCCAGCCCCGACAGCCCGGCACTGCCCCGTGTTGCGGAGGGGTGAGAAAAATGAGCCTCTTCCAGGGCTTGGATTTGGGACTCTTCCATACAGCCAAGCCGTGGAGTCACCGCTCCCGGCTCTGCTGGGGTCAAACCAGAAACCCCAATGGGTCCTGCCCAGCACATCCTGCCCGTGGCAGGAGGCTTTGGAATAGGATGATGTCTGGGATGCCTCGCAACCCAAACCCTTCTGTGCTTCCAGGATTCCATCCCATCTCCGTTCCCAGCCCGACTCCGTGCGGGTCCTGGGGAAACCCGTCGAGTCAGCGACTTCCTCCAGCCTAAATCCTTCCTTAAAACCTGCCGGTGCTGACGCCAGGGCACGGCTCACACAAGGCCATACCGGCCACATCCTGCACCCACGGTGTCACCGGGAGCATCCCATGCTCCAAACCCCCTGGGAAGGGCAGAGGAATCCCCCGTCCCCACGGTGTCCCCATGGTGTCCCCATGGCCACCACCCGCCGTGGTTTTCCGGTCTCTTTGCGGTGATGTTAGGAAACTTCTCCTCTTTAAAGTTTAACTTTGTGCCACCGGCGGGCGTGGGGTGACCATCCTGGAGCTGTCCCCGCTCTGGGATAGGGCGAAGGGGCTCGTCCAAATTAAATGACCTCTTCCTGGCTTGGGAAAGAGCAGGAGAGCAGGGCAGGGGCTGCAGGCTCACCCAGGAGCCCCAGCCCTCAAACTGCTTGTGCAAACCCCCCCCTGCTCTGTGGAGAGTTGGGGTTTTTCCTCTTTTTTTCTTGAGATGTTACCCAGTAGCAGTTTTGGCATCCCGAGGGAGCTTCCTCCAGCCCTAGGCAAGGTGACCAGGGAGTGGTTTTCTCTTCCAGAGGATTTACTACCTCTCCCTGGAGTTCTACATGGGGCGGACGCTGCAGAACACCATGATTAACCTGGGGCTGCAGAATGCCTGTGATGAGGCCGTGTACCAGGTGAGCATCCCACGTGGGGTGAGGACCTGGATCAGGAGGGTTCCGTGCCCTCCAGCTCCTGAGAATGTCCACGTTTTACCACACAGGCTGCAAACTACTCCTTGAGCAATGCCTTAGGGAATAGATGCTGCTCCAAGACCTGCTCTTGGAAGGTCTGGAGCTGCCCAGCCCAGCAGCTGCAATGTGGGGAATCAGCAGGGTCCCTTTTCCAGCCCATAAACTGGAAGGGAACTGGTGGTTCTGTGGATGAGGCCATTAATACCCATGATCAGTGGCAGGGAGGAATAAAACCTTGGCCGACTCGACCTCAGCCAGGCACTGGCACCTGGTGGCACTGGGGTTATCTGAGGTTTTTGGGTGGCTCCTTTCCTCCCTGCCCTGTCCCCTCTTGTGCCCAGAGCTGTCAGACACGCCTGGGGCGGTTGCACAAGAGCAGGAACAGCTTTTGTGCAAACATGTTCGAAAGAGAGGAACTTATTTTTAGGGGGTTTTTTAAGTTTTACCCGCTTGCTGTGACCGTAGGATATTGAGAGGACATCAGAGCAAGGGTTTCCATGGGAAAAAGGGGACTCAGCTGAGGCTCCAAGGTGTTTTGCATAAGCAAAACCTCTTCCTTCCACAGTATCCCAGGCTGGAAAATTAAAATTGTGGTGGAAAAGTGGTGTAGGTGCTTTTCACCTGAAAGGGTGATGCCTGGAGTCGGGAGGATGGGCACCTGGAGACCTCCTCCAGGGGACGGGAGTGCTGGGGGAACAGGAACACAGCACCCAGGTGCCTGCCCCATGGCATTGGGGTGCTGGGGGAACAGGAACACAGCACCCAGGTGCCTGCCCCATGGCATTGGGGTGCTGGGGGAACAGGAACACAGCACCCAGGTGCCTGCCCCATGGCATTGGGGTGCTGGGGGAGCAGGAACCTGGTAGCTGCCCTTGTGGGACTGCAGCCAGAGAGAGAGGAAATGGGCCTGGGAATAAGCCTTCAGAGCCCTTGGAGATACCTGGGATCCCAAGAGCACAGCTGGGTGCCCCCCATGCCCAGAGCTTGCCCACAGCAAGGTCATGGGGGGGTGTGTGTCCCTTGTAAAGACTGGTGGAGTGACTTTAAACACTGGAGCTGGTCCCTGCCATGGTGTGGAACTGCAGCCAAAGGGGAGAGGGGCTTCTTTGGGTGCAAATCCCAGTGTCCCAGGGATGGGTCTTGTGGGATTGGGTGCCTTTCCAGCCCACCTGGAGCCCACCTGCAAGGCAGTGTGTGCCAGCAGTGCCTCCCCTCCTCGGGGCTGGGCACCCTGAGAGTCTCCAACTCATCTCCTCCTTGTTTGTAGCTCGGGCTGGACATGGAAGAGCTGGAGGAAATCGAGGAGGATGCCGGTCTCGGCAATGGGGGTCTCGGCAGGCTGGCTGGTGAGTGAGCCCCCCAGGTGCTGGGGGGCTCCCTGAGGGCTTTGCACCCACCATGGGGAGCACCTAATCCTGGGGGATTTATTGCCCCAGCCTTTGCAGCGTGGAGTGAGAGGTGCTGGGTGGCTGCTGGCCCGTGTCCCTGCAGGGATGCTGCTCATGGCCATCGGCTGTCCCTGGGAGAAGGATCCACCATCTCCCAGGGCCCCTGTGGGATCCCAGCTCACTGCTCCCCTCTCTCCCTCTCAGCCTGCTTCCTGGACTCCATGGCCACGCTGGGGCTGGCAGCCTATGGCTACGGCATCCGCTACGAGTACGGCATCTTCAACCAGAAGATCCGGGATGGGTGGCAGGTATGGATGGATGGAGGTGTGTGGCCCTCGCTGTCCCCCAGCACAGCCAGAGCCCCAAATTCACCTCCCCCTTAGTTCAGGCCATACAGACACTCTCCCTTAGCTTGGAGGCTGCTGCTGTGACATTTAAAGCTTGTCAGATGCTTTTGTATACAAGTTTAACTTCTTAAACTGGTGCAAGCACATGGCAGCCATCCCTTGTCCCCATCCACAGCGTGCCCTGCTCAAGGACAGCCCAAGAGCTGCTCCATGGCTGCCTGGAGCAGGTGAGGATGGAGCAGATGTGTCCCTGCTCCTCGTGGAGCAAGGGTGGGAGAGGCTGGTTTGGAAGTGCAACATCAGCAGTGCACTAAGAGAAATGTTGGCTTTGTCCCCATCCCTCACCCCTCTCTCTGGCAGGGAGATCCCGGACTCAGGTTGGCTGGAGTAGATCCCTGCCTCCAGCCTCACCCCGTGGTCCCAAAATCCACGTTTAGGGCGCGCAGACACCAAAGTACCATCCCCTTTGCCCTGAGCAGCTGGAGCCTTCCCCAGCTGGGGACATCCCCGGGGCTGGGTGGCCCCATCACAGCTGTGGCTGCCCCTGGCAGGTGGAAGAGGCTGATGACTGGCTCCGGCATGGCAATCCCTGGGAGAAGGCTCGTCCCGAGTACATGCTGCCCGTGCACTTCTACGGCCGCGTGGAGCACTCGGCCGCCGGCGCCAAGTGGATCGACACCCAGGTACGGGCTGGGAACGGCGTGCAGGGAAAACCCTCTCCTGTGGACGTAGGGATGGGCGCAGGCTTGGCTGCTCTGCATCCACAGCCGACCTCGCCATCCCTGGAGGTGTCCAAGGCCAGGTTGGATGGGGCTTGGAGCGACCTGGAATAGAGGAAAGTGTCCCTGCCCATGGATGAGATGGGCTTTAAGGTTCCTTCCAACCTGTGTCCAGCTCTGTGGTTCCCAAAGCAAAAAGGACGTGGAGCTGCTGGAGTGAGTCAGAGGAGGACATGGAGATGCCCCAAGGGCTGGATCCCCTCTGCTCTGGAGCCAGGCTGGGAGAGCTGGGGGTGTTTACCTGGAGAAGAGAAGGCTCCAGGGACACCTGAGAGCCCCTTGCAGTGCCTAAAGGGGCTCCAGGAGAGCTGGAGAGGGATTTTGGACATGAGCATGAAGTAACAGGACATAGGGGAATGGCTTCTCACTGACAGAGAGCAGGATTAGTTTGGATTAGAAGCACTCCCAGGCTTCCACTTGGATAATAACAGAATCCCAGAATGATCTGGGTTGGAAGGGACCTTAAAGCTCATCTCATTCCACCTCCTGCCACAGGCAGGGACACCTTCCACTAGACCAGGCACAGCCAGGGAAGCTGGGTTGTCCCTTGGGCTACCAACCATGCCCCCACTCATGCAGCCCCATGAAGGTGGACACAACCCTGAGCTCAGCCCCGAGCAGGACGCTCTGTGGGGTGGGAGGGCTCCCAGGGGAACATGGGGGGATCCCAGCCCAGCTCCAGCTGCCCTGTTGCTGCCCTAGGTGGTGCTGGCACTGCCCTATGACACCCCCGTGCCCGGGTACATGAACAACACCGTGAACACCATGCGCCTGTGGTCGGCCCGGGCTCCCAACGACTTCAACCTGCGCGACTGTGAGTGGGTGCTGCTGGGGTGCCAGGAGGGGTGGGGAGAAGGGAGGGGGTCCCATGCCCACCTGATCCATCTGTTCCTTCCCCAGTCAACGTTGGAGACTACATCCAGGCCGTGCTGGACAGAAACCTGGCAGAGAACATCTCCCGTGTCCTCTATCCCAATGACAACGTGAGTCACGGGGTGGGTCAGGAGGGTCTCTGTTTTAGGGAAAGGGGTCCCTGTTTTAGGGATGGCTAAGGAGGGCACAGACAGAGCAGGAAGGGGAGCAGCCCCTTTCTCCAGGGCACTACAGAGGTGCTTTTAGTTGTGTTTGAAGCTGCCTGGATGAGGATTGCTGCCTCTCACCAGGATGAGTCTTCCCATGAGCACAGATTTGCCAGGAGGGAGTGGGGATGAGCAAGTCCTGCTGCTGAAACATCCTTTGAGTCTCAAAATACAACATGAAGGCAAAGTGCTGAACCCTGTTGGTGTTTCCCTGATGGTCCCATGCAGCCCTGGGACCAGAGGTTTTGCCTCACATTGCCCTTTGCACCCCAACCCTCTTCCTGTGGGAATTCTTGCCATGCTGCATGCTGGCACAGAGCTGTGATGGGATGCACGGCCCTTCCCAGCCACAAGCCAAGCGGTGGAGCAGGGGAAGAAGGCAAAGGGCTCTGTAGTTTTTTTGAGGCTGGTCCTGATGGGGTTTTTTTCCCATTTAGTCCTCCCTCAGCTGGTGGGGAGGGCTGGGGGCACCACAGCTCTGGTGGTGAGGCTGTGTCCTGCAGCTCCTGTTTTGCAGACCATGGATGATGGTCCTGCAGACCAGCAAGGTGATGTTTTGTGCTGTATGAATGGTGGTTTAATTCTTGTCTTAGAAATAGCTCCTGTGTGTTACAGCTCCCATGGCTTCCTTTCCCGTTGTCCTGGTTCCTCTCCTTGCAGCCAAAATGCTCAGACCAGGGAGAACAGGTTTTGATGATGTTTGGCAGGGATTTAACCTGTTTGTACCAGCACAACTCAAACCCCTGGTCTGAAATCTGGGAAACAAGATTTTGGGATTACAGCTGGAGGGCTCAGACCCCGGCGTGGGTCCCTGGGTGCAGGGAGCACCGGGAAGCACAGGGAATCCTGTGGGAACCCTGTGGGAATCCTGTGGGAATCCTGCAGCTCCCTGCTCCTGTGCCCGCAGTTCTTCGAGGGGAAGGAGCTGAGGCTGAAGCAGGAGTACTTTGTGGTGGCTGCCACCCTGCAGGACATCATCCGCCGCTTCAAAGCATCCAAATTCGGGAGCACGGACACCGTCCGAACCGTGTTCGATTCCTTCCCCGACCAGGTACCGGCCAGGGCTGCTCTGACCTGTGCCTTGGAGCTTGTTCCAACACCTCCCAGGTGCTGGAGAGGTGTTTTGGACCCTCCACGGTGCCCGTGCCCAGGTGACGTGGGCAGTGGGATGCGTGGTGTCCCCCATGTGTCCCCACCCTGCTTTTCCAGGTTGCCATCCAGCTGAACGACACACACCCTGCCATGGCCATCCCTGAGCTGATGAGGATTTTCGTGGACATCGAGAAGCTGCCATGGGATAAGGTAGGGAGATCCCACCTGGCTCCTGGGTCTCCTCCACTCACACCCACCCACCAGTGGTGGAGTTGCTGGGGAGCCAGTTTTGTGGCTTCTGGGAGGGATGTGTTTAACTGGTGTGCACTGGGAGGAACTGGTTCAGCCATGATGGTGGGGAGGACCATGGGTGGGTGGTGGCACCTAGGGTGCTGCTGAGCACCATCTCTCCCTACACCAGGCCTGGGACCTCACCAAAAGGACCTTTGCCTACACCAACCACACGGTGCTTCCCGAGGCCCTGGAGCGCTGGCCGGTGGATCTGGTGGAGAAGCTGCTCCCCAGACACCTGCAGATCATCTACGAGATCAACCAGAGACACCTGGATGTGAGTTCCTGGGGGCAGTGCAGGAGCAAACTCTGGAGAGTGGGACTGGGACATAATCTCAGGATGAGGGGGATGCACAAACCTATGATGTTGGGTGTGTGAGCAGGAGATTCCAGCTGCTGGTTTGGGAGGTTGGTGTGGAAGAAGGTACTGTCCCAGCAGTTAGTGACTGTCCAGAGGCTTCACCCATTGCTCCAGGGACCTCCTTGTTGGCATCTCTTTGCTTCCCAAATGCTAAATTCATCCGGGAAAGGATGAGGTTGGAAGTGCAGAGGAGATGGTGATTTGACCTCCTCGTCTGGCAGCACAAGGTTTTTGCTAAAATGGCCTTACTGGCCAAGTGTCTGCCCCAAAACCCATCTCTAGAGGGCATGGGGGGTCCTTCTGTCCAGAGGCATCTGTGTTGGCAAAGGGTAAGGGGTTTGCACCATCACAATGAGGTAAAAGCCATCGCTTTGGCTAATGTCAAAGTGACACTGGAGACACTGCCGTGGTCCCCTCCCCATGAGCCATGGGGTGGGACATCCCTCAACACCACCGCTGCTCACCTGTCCGGCAGCACATCGCATCCCTGTTCCCCAACGACGTGGACCGGCTGCGGAGGATGTCCCTGATCGAGGAGGGGGGCACCAAGAGGATCAACATGGCCCATCTCTGCATCGTCGGCTCCCACGCCGTCAACGGCGTGGCCAAGATCCACTCCGAGATTGTCAAGACTCAGGTGTAAGCGCAGGGAGGGAGGTGGTGGTGGTGGCTCACCCTCACCTGGAAGTGGTGGGTGGTGGTGCCAGGTGGGCGAGGCTGAAGCTGTGCCCTCCTCACCCCCGCAGCTTCGAGGACTTTGCGGAGCTGGAGCCGGAGAAGTTTCAGAACAAGACCAATGGCATCACTCCACGGCGTTGGCTCCTGCTCTGCAACCCGGGGCTGGCAGAGCTCATCGCGGAGGTAACGGCGTGGGGAACCACCCCGGTCCCCCTGACCCCTCCATCCTGGCCCCTGGGACACTGCTCCTGGGGATGCCATGGGATCATCAACCACTTACATCTTGAGGGTCGAGGGAGGGGATTCTCCCTCTCTGCTCCGCTATGCTGAGATCCCGCCTGCAGAGCTGCCTCCAGCTCGGGGGTTCCCAACACCAGAAGCGTGTGGAGCTGCTGGAGTGAATCCAGAAGTGGCCATGGAGATGCCCCAAGGGCTGGAGCCCCTCTGCTCTGGAGCCAGGCTGGGAGAGCTGGGGGTGTTTACCTGGAGAAGGCTCCAGGGAGACCTGAGAGCCCTTTCCAGTGCCTAAAGGGGCTCCAGGAGAGCTGGAGAGGGACTGGGGACAAGGCATGGAGGGACAGGACACAGGGAATGGCTTCCCACTGCCAGAGGGCAGGGCTGGATGGGATATTGGGAAGGAATTGGTGACTGGGAGGGTGGGCAGGCCCTGGCACAGGGTGCCCAGAGAAGCTGTGTCTGCCCCTGGAGCCCTGGAAGTGTCCAAGGCCAGGTTGGACAGGGCTTGGAGCATCCTGGGCTGGTGGAAGGTGTCCCTGTCCATGGCAGGAGGTAGATCCAGATGAGCTTTAAGACCCCTTCCAAGCCAAACCATCCCACCTTCAGCACCTGCCTGTGCTCCCGTTGCAGAAAATCGGGGAGGACTACGTGAGGGACCTGAGCCAGCTGACCAAGCTGCACGAGTTCGTGGAGGACGACCTCTTCATCCGGGAGGTGGCCAAAGTGAAGCAGGTGAGGGGTGTGGGCACGGGGGCACGGGCAGGGTGGGCAGAGGCCAGGGCTGACACGCTCCCTGCCCTGGCCCAGGAGAACAAGGTGAAGTTCGCGCTGTACCTGGAGAAGGAGTACAAAGTGAAGATCAACCCTTCCTCCATGTTCGACGTGCACGTGAAGAGGATCCACGAGTACAAGCGGCAGCTGATGAACTGCCTGCACATCATCACCATGTACAACCGTAAGGCACCGGGGGACGGGCTGTCCCGGGGGAGCACCAGGAGCAGCCCTGTCCCCACTGCCCCCTGTGACACCACCTGTTTTCTCCAGGGATCAGGAGGGACCCTACGAAGCTCTTTGTGCCAAGGACAGTGATCATTGGGGGCAAGGCAAGTTGGGTCGGGAGTTTGTAGACATTTTGGTGGAAGTCCTTGAAAGTGCCCTGGGGGAAGTGGGTGCAGATGCCTCGTGGGGCCGTGTCTCTACATCTGCCTGCCAGGAGGGTGGAGCCAGGTGGGGGTCAGTCTCTTCTCCAGGTAACAAGTGACGTGACAGAGGAAACGGCCTCAAGTTGCACCAGGGGAGGTTGAAATGGGATATTAGGAAAAATTTCTTTGCCAAAAGGGTGGTCAGGGATTGGGACAGGCTGCCCATGGCAGTGGTGGAGTCCCATCCCTGCAAGGAGTTAAAAGCCATGTGGATGTGGCACCTGGGGACATGAATCAGTGGTGACCCTGGCAGTGCTGGGGGGAACGGTTGGACACGATGATCTTAGAGGGCTTTTCCAACTTGTACAATTCCATGATTCCATGTCCATGAAGTTCTCCAGGAAGAGCTGGGGTAGCACTCGGTTGGCTTCAACCCAAGCAAGGCACCAAGTTTAGGCAGGGCTGGGACAGGCATATGCTGCCAGTGGTCACGGAAGCCCCCAAAAACAAGGTGGTGCAACACATGTTGGATGAGGCAACGGGAGCAGGGCTGAGCAGGTCCTTCCCTGGATGTGTGGGAGCTGGGTGTGCCTCACCTGCCCCTGGCACCAGCTCCGTGGCTTTTCCCCTAGGCTGCCCCAGGATACCACATGGCCAAAATGATCATCAAGCTCATCAACGCCGTGGCTCAGGTGGTGAACAACGACCCCATGGTGGGGAGCAAGCTGAAGGTCATCTTCCTGGAGAACTACAGGGTCTCCCTGGCAGAGAAAGGTACGCCGGGTGGGGCACACTGTGGGGAGGGAATGTCCATCCACCAGCCCACGGCTCCATCTCTGCCAGGTGGCAGATCTGACATCCTTCAGCACAACACGAACCCAGAGCTGGTCACCCTGAGCCCCTCGTGTCCCTGTGCTTTGTTGGCAGTGATCCCTGCCACCGACCTGTCGGAGCAGATCTCCACGGCGGGCACCGAGGCGTCGGGCACGGGGAACATGAAGTTCATGCTCAACGGGGCCCTGACCATTGGCACCATGGATGGAGCCAATGTGGAAATGGCCGAGGAGGCCGGGGAGGAAAACCTGTTCATCTTTGGCATGAGGGTGGAGGACGTCACGGAGCTGGACAGGAAAGGGTGAGGGCTGGGGATGCCACAGGGGTGTCACCACGGGCACCTGGGGCTGCACCATCTCATGCCACCCCTTCCATCCAGGTACCATGCCCACCTCTACTATGACCGGCTACCAGAGCTGAAACAAGCTGTTGACCAGATCAGGAGTGGCTTCTTCTCCCCCAAAGAGCCCAACCTCTTCAACGACGTCATCAACATGCTGTTCCACCACGACAGGTGAGGCCTGGGGTGCCATCCAGCCCCTGGACTGGGTCTCTCCCCTGGCACCAACCATCCCTTTTCTGGCCCTGGTGACATCAGGGTGGTGGGACCACACTGCCTGTGGACAATGCTCCCCAGGTACAGGCTCTCCATGGATGGCCCTTCATGCTTGCTGCAATAATGCCTTTGAGTGTGCAGCCCCTCCACATAATTGTGGGTATCTCAAGGGCTTTCCTGGCCAGAGCACTGAGCAGCCGTGGACATTAGGATTGGAGAAATGTTTCCCTGGGTGCCCTCCCACAGAACCCAGAGTTCTGTGCCAAAAGGGCTTGGGGAGGGGGAGTTTGGCAGGAGGATTCGTGTCAGAGGAAGCCCCACATCGTGCCATCCTCCCACCTTCCCATTCCTCCTGCCCCTGATTCCTCCTTTCTTCACTGCTACAGGTTTAAGGTCTTTGCAGACTACGAGGCTTATGTGAAGTGCCAGGAGAAGGTCAGCGAGCTGTACCTGGTGAGTGCCAGCCCGGGGACGAGGCTGGGACACAACACCCCATCATCCCAGACACGGGGTCTGGTGGCGCTGCGCACCGAGACGGGACCCTGTGCTGCTGGTTGAAAGCCAGCCTTGGGGCCAACACGGCCAACAAACCACACCCACTCCCCTTGCAGAACTCCAAGGCCTGGACCAAGATGGTCATCAGGAACATCGCGGCGGCCGGCAAGTTCTCCAGCGACCGCACCATCAAGGAGTACGCCCGGGACATCTGGCACGTGGAACCCTCCGACCTGAAGATCCCAGCGCCCAACGAGCCCCGGGAAGCGGCCCAGGACAAGACCCCCAATGGCACAGCGGCGTAGGGCCACGGAGAGGGGCTGGAGCCAGGGGACGGGAGCACATTGCGCTGTAAAATTCTCTGCTGTCGTAGTGTCTGTGTCTCTGCTGCTGCTGCTGCTGCTGCTGCTGCTGCCTTGCCTACGGAGCGGGGACGGGGGAAGGGGTGGGGTTTTTTTAACGCCAAGTGTCGTGTGGAAAGCGAAACCACGTCGCCCTGTTTGCTTGCATTAGGTGCTAAAAATAAAAAAAAAGTGCCATCGGAGTCCAAGGGGCTGTTTGCTGAAGCCTAAAATTAGGGACTGGCTTGCTTCCACCAACGCCGAGGGCAGGAAGAGGGTTGGCCAAGGGATGGGGTGGGCAGCACAGCTGGACAGGGCTGGACACAGCTGGAGCAGGATGTGAGGGTGCAGCTCCTGCCAGCCCTGAGGCACCAGTGCCAGGGGTTGTGAGGTGTTTGAAGCCAGGCTCGTGTACCCCCAGCACTGATCCAGAGCACATCGGTGTCTCCATCCCTCGAGGAAGCTGCAGCATCCTTGAGGCAGTGGGCGAATGGAAAGTTTCTCAGTAGTTTTTATTACTTACAGCAGTAAGTTCAGTGCCATGTGGGGGTCCTGGAGCGGGGTTGAGGGAGCGCGTGGTCGCTGCACGCAGCAGTTGGCATCACTTCATGTTTAAAAAGTCTCTGCAACAAGATGTAATAAATCTTACACTGTGTCACTGACCCTCCTGTGCTGCGTCAGAGCCTGATTTGTGATCCCTGGATGTGGGGCTGAGCTGGGCTTGGAGCATCTCTGCACCCCAGGCACAGAGGAGCTGGTGTCCCCAGGGCCAGCTCCCCATGACTCCCAGGCTGAGGGCAGCGAGGAGTGATTGAAGCTCAAAAAGTGATGCCAGCAAGTACCATGGAGAGGGGAAGGAGCTGGGGGAAGACACCTCTGTGTTGCAGCAGAAGAGGATGCACCAATGGAAGAAGCAGCCAAGGCTCATCCTGTGTCCCCCCATTTCTGCAGAGCAGCACTTACTTCACCAGGGCTGGCAGCTCTGGGTTGGAGGAGATGTAGTCATGGCCCAAGCCCAACTTTTCAGGAAAGGTAATGAACTTCACCTTGGTTTTGTCCTTGTAGGCACTGCGAGCTGTCTCATAGAGCTGTGGTGGGGCGGGAACAGTTAGTGGCACAGGCAGGGGACCCCAAACCCCCTCCTGGCACTCTGGACGTGGCCACCCCCTCTCTGGGCACTTCATCCCATCAAAGCCGGGCTGGAATGGTGCCCACAGCCCAAATGGCAGGTCCCCACCTTGCGTCCCAGGTGTGGAGGCACGACACCATCATCTTCTGCGTGCAGGATGAGAAGGGGACAGGCCAGCACCTTCACACTGTGGGCAACAAGCACAGCGCTGAGGACTCACCCCGGGACCAACAGACCCACAGGAGCCTCCCCAGCCCCTGCTGAAACTCCCACAGCACCCCGACCCCCCTGGCACTGCCCCTCAGAGCCATCCCAACCCATCGGTGGCACCCACACTGACTGCCCTGGCATGCTCACGTGGGTAATGCCCATGCTGCTGGCCCTGGCAAGCACCCTAATCACCTTAAACCCCAATTAGTGGGTGCTGAGGTTTCGAAAGCACCCATAAATCCTTTTGGCACAGGCTGTGTGTGCCACAAGGGGGGTGAGACACAAGCGGGTAGTGCCCAAAAAAAGGGATGGTGGCTAGTGGACTTTGCTCAAAAATCACATTGATATCTGAAGTTATGCAAATAAAAAGGCACTTCTGAGGCATGAGTAAGCTGGGTAAACACAGGCATTTCCTGGGGTGACATGACACCCCTCCCCAGCCAGGGGGGCCTGGAATTATCCCGGCAGTGCTCCCTTTCCCACCAGGCACTCACTTCTCATCGCTGCGGAACAACATGTCAGCCCGAGCCAGAGAGTCCAGGATGAGGTACCCAAAACCTGGGAACTGGCGATAGATCTGCCAGGGAGAGAATTTGGGGGGTGCCAAGGGCCTGTCACCACCTGGGGAGCCAGCAGGCAGAACCCATGGCTCTGTCACTGCTGGGTGACCCCCCCAAGGAAGGCAGAGCCCCCAGACTCACCTTGGTGATGGGGATGTGGGCAGCTGCCTCTCGGATGTTGGTGTAGGGAGACTCCAGGACAACAGCATCAACCTGGACCCCTGAGGGCAGGACAGACATGGTTGTGGGGGCTGTTCCCCCTGCCCAGGCTGCTGCCACACTCTCATCCCAGGATGTCCCCATCCCACTAAAGAGGATAAGGATAGCCACTTGTCCCCACCAGAGCAGCCAAGACTGATGCTCAAGCAGAGAGTGACAGGGCTCCCCATCTCCCCTGTGGCCCCCAAAATCTGGCCAGGGTGGTGCAGAACCCCAAGGGGACACCATGTGGAGACAACCCAGCTATGCTGGCCCTTACCTCGCTCCTCCTGCAGTTTCCTTGCTGCATTTGTGGCAATCCTGTGGCAGGAGAGGTGACAGTGAGGGGGAGCAGCCACAATACCCCGGCAGGGTCCACAGCACCCTCAGACTTCCCCTTTCCTGGCTGGGTTTAGCTTTGCAGATGCTCCATCAAGGAGCTGCTCCATCCCTTGGCCCACCCCCGGGTGGCACCAGTTTGGTAGCAGTGTCACAGTGTGCAGGGTGGGTTCTATGTCCCCTCCACCACCCACCCTGCACCTACCCTGTCCCCAAGGAGTGTCCCCAGAAGAGGATGCTGCTATTCCCACTCCGTGCTTTCGCCCAGTCATACAGTGCCAGGACATCTGTGGTGAAGCCACTCTCCGTGGGGTGTCCACTGGAGTCCCCATAGCCTGTGGGGGACATGGCTCGGTGTCACCACTCTGGAGGGCACCTGCCCCAAGAGGAGGTCACCCCAGCAAGAGACACACCTACCTCTGTAGTCCAGAGCCAGGATGTGGAAGTCAGCAGCCCCCATTGTCTGTCAGAGCAGCAGAGTGTTATGACTTGGACGGGTGGGAGATACACTCCAGGACTCCCAGCATGGCCAGTTCAGTCTGCCCAGGGTCCCTCTCAGGTGCCCAGAGCCAGCAGGAGCCTTGCTCCCAGCAGGTCCCAGTGTCCCCACAGGGGACCACTTACCTTCAGGAACTGGACACGGTGCCTCGCAGCCCTGATGGGGGAAATGAGGTTAGAGCTCAGGGGGACCTCAAGGGACCCTCCCCTCCAGCACCAGTGCAGGTGAGGCACCAGAGTGACCTTTTCCCAGGAGTGGAGAGCTGGATGCTCTGGGGTGAGTGAGTTTTATCCCCTTTATCCTATAAGGATTTTTCTTGACTGACGGGTCAGAGCCCACTGCAGCACTGCTGGCTGCTGCACCCAGTTTGCTGGTTCTCAGCTGAGAGCATCCACTGCCCCTATCCCCTCCCTGGTCCTGGCCCTGCAGCAGCACCCACGGGCACTCACCTGGTGCCCCCATTGCCGTGCAGGTAGATGATCACAGGGTGAGCATCAGCAAGTGCCTCCTCGTACCAGCGCTGGTCCTGGCCCCGCGCCTCGGCCCCTCTGCTGCCTGGCACTGTGTGCCTGGGGGGCACAGCGTGGTTACCCCTGGTTTACTCCACCCGGAGTTAGCCAGGACACTGCTGTGCCCACCCAGGATGTCCCACTCACCAGATGCCAACCGTGACACCAGGCTCAGTGGTGAGGTGCAGGCTGATGGTGTTGTTCACCAGCAGCTCCGGCCGCCGAAAGTCCACGAAGAAGGGGAAGGCCACTGATGGAGAAATCACAGCCAGCACACCTCACACCCAGTTGCTTTTATACATTTATTTTCCCTCCCCAAATCAACGTGTTATTGTTTTCAAATGATGTGGAGGTAGGCGAGCTCAGCCCTCCGCCACGTCCTCCTGCCCCGCTGTTGTTGTGCGTGCCCAAGCGTGTTGTAACATCAGGCAGCAAACAGGGTCGGCAGCACCACGTTATTACAGCTTGCAAAACAAAGGGAAAGGGCCCTCCGTGCCTCCTCTGCAAACCCACGGCACAGGGGCAGGCGGGTGGGTGCCATCCCGGTGCCACCCAGGCACCCGGGTGTGGTGCCACCCATGTTTTGGGGGCTCCCCGCCAGCCAGCTGAATCCCTGCGAGAGTTCTCCCAGTCGGGACAGCCCCGGGATACTCACAGAAGTTCAGGTAGACAAATTTGGTGAGCACGCTGGGGAAGAGGCGGATGAGGAAGGGCACGGAGATGTAGATGAGGAGAATTCCCAGGAGGAGGGTCCGCAGCCAGAAGCACCAGGAATGCCGGCCCCTGCAAGGGAGGCACCCTGTGAGCACATCCCCTCCCATCCCGAGGGATTTGGGGCGCAGCAGAGCAGGCTCCCCATTCCCACTCCTGGCCGTGATGGTTGGGTACAGCAGCTTCTCCCCACGAGGGCCTGAGGATCACGTTTGTGTCCCCCTGGGATTGGGAACTGGATCCCCACGCTGGCGTCCTGCTTGACTTTTAGGACAGAGTGGCAGTGTCGGAGCAGCCCCGCCGTGACAGAGCGTGACAAAGCCATGATCCTGTCCCCCACACCCCACCCTGGGACGCCGGGAGGCAGGCAAGGCAGCTTCCCACGGGACGCCGGCAGGCAGGAAGGGCAGGGAACGTGCCAGGGCTGGGAGCTGCAAACCAAACCAGCAATAAGGAGCAACCGATACTCTCTGTGGCAACACCCCAAGTCCTGGCTCCTGAGGCACAGTCACGGAGGTGTCCCCAAACCTGGCACCAAGAGCTTCTGCAGTGCCCCAGGGACACGGAGGGGAGGTGGGAAAGAGGCTCGGGGTCCCCAGTGCCACCAGCACAGGGTGGGTGCTGGGGAGTGTGTCCAAAGGGCTGGGGACACATCCAGCTGCCCTCTGCAGCAGGGAGACACAGCCCCAGGCTCCAAGGGCGAAAGGAGAGCCAAGAGTTTCAGCTTTCCCAATGTCCCTCGTGGGCTGCTGGTGCCAGCTGATGGGGAAACCAGTCTGGGCACTGGGGCATTTAGGGCAGAGGTGGCCCTAAATGGATGGCCAGGCACAGCTCAGTCCCTGGGTCACCATCCCTCCTGCAGGACAGCATCTGGTCCGCTCCCTGTCCTGGGGAGTGCTACAGATCCTAATGAAGGTTGCAAAAGGGCTGCCAGAGCAGGGTGGCACTGGTCCCCAGGGCACAGGGAGCTCCTGGAACCCCAGGCACCCCCAAGCCTTTGGTGGGAGCAGTCCTGCTTTGTGCCAGCAGCAAGGGGCCAAGAATGCCCTCGAGAGGCTGCAGGGAATTTCCAGGTGCTGCTCTTGGGTTACAGCCCGTGCTCAAGTGCCCTTGCACAACACCTGCTGCAGGTGAGCACCCACCTGGGCCAGGGGGACGTGCCCACCAAGGGGCACCTCCCCGTGGGACAGCGAGGTGGCACGGCACAGCACGGCATCGGGATGGGGCCACAGTACAGGGTCACAGCCATGGCAAGGTGGCACAGGGACATGGCCACGGCATGGGGTCACAGTGGTGGCAGGGTGACAGGGGGACATGGCCACGGCATGGGGTCACAGTGG
>JAWWLT010000169.1:62275340-62287484 GCA_035040995.1 Premnoplex brunnescens
ACAGCCCCCTGACCCCAGGGATTGATGGGTTTGGGGGTACCCCAGTGGGGTTACAGCCCCCTGACCCCAGGGATTGATGGGTTTGGGGGTACCCCAGTGGGGTTACAGCCCCCTGACCCCAGGGATTGATGGATCCAGGGGGACCCTATCAAGGCTGCACCCACCCATGTCCCACGCATGGGCAGGTCTAGGGGTGACCCCAGCAGTACAGCTGCCCCCATTCCCTCAAGACAGGCCAGGAACAAGGTGACAAGCTGGGAAAATCAGCCTTGCAAGGAGTGCACAGGGAAAGCTTCCAGGGTAAAAATAAATAAATAGATAGATAAATAAATAAATAAAGGGGTTAAACCCAAAGCTGGTGTCCCTTGGTTTCAGCAGCAGGGTGAAAACCTGCTGCTGGTTCCCCTTGCAGCTGAGCCTCCTACCTGCAGCTCTGTCAGGATGAGTCAGCTGGAACTTCTCAGGGTGAAACTTCCGACCAGGAAAGAAATATTCCTGTTTCACTGGTATTCCCCGTGAAACTCTGCCAGGCACAGGAGGATGTGCTGCCTGGAAGGCCCACACGGCTGGACCATCATCTGCATCACCACACCTGGCACTGGGGCTCACAGCAGAGAGGGTTCCCATAAATACACCCTGGGAGGGCTGGGGGCAAAGCCTTTCCCAGAGGAGCAGCTGCCCATGCTGGCAGTCTGAATTGCTCTTATTCCAACTGCCCTCCAAAGAGGGGCTTGTGCTGCTTTTCCTGACTCAGAATCATGGAATAACAGAATCATTTGGGTTTGAAGGGACATTAAAATCATCTCGTTCCACCACCCCTGCCATGGGCAGGGACACCTTCCACCAGCCCAGTTTGCTCCAAGCCCCATCCAGCTTGGCCTTGGACACATCCAGGAATGCCACAGTTTCTCTGGGCACCCTGTGCCAGGGCCTCACTGCCCTCACAGGGAAGAAAGAATGTCTTCCTAATATCTAATCTAAACCTACCTCACCAGCCCTGAATGCAAATCCCAAGACAAACAAGTCTGGTCAAACTGGGGCTATGGGCAGGCAGGTGCACGTTCCCCATCAGCAGGTGTTGTAATAAGGTGGCACAAGCCAGTCCCAAGCTGCTCTTCCCATGCCACAGGGACAGGAGAACGTGGCAAATGACCAGCAGATCCAGCTGGTTTCCCATGTAAGGACTTTTTCCTTCCACATCCAATTTTCCCCCATTCCCAGTGAGTGCTGAGGCTGCGGCTGGAGCACATGGCAGCGGGTTGTCATGAAGACGATGGGAGAGGGTGGTCCCCAGAGCCTCCACTTTGATTCCCACAGGGATGGGCAAGGTGCCTGAGGGGTCTGGAGCTCCTGAGGGCTAGAAGGGATTGGCAAAGACTTAGGTCAGCACAAGTGGAGCAGCCACCCAAATACTTCTTGTCATAAGGAGCCAGCGCAGCAAACGTGGCAAACATGAGGGTTTTCTGGGCCGGAGGGCAAACCCTACAGGGGAAGGATGTGCAGGATCGGGCCGGAGCCGGGAATGTGATGGTGCCGTGGGAGCTGAACGTGTGATGGCAGCAATGAGCCGCAGCCGTGGAGGCAGGAGAGCACTGCGGCTGAGCAGGGCTCGCCTTTGTCTTGTGCAAAAAATAGCAAAGTTTGGGCTTAGGTCATTCCAAACTTCTCCCTGCACCAGCTGGGAGATGGGGAGGTTCCCTCCAGCTGGTTTTTTTCCTATGGAGCCTTTTCCTTTACTCCTCCGTTTATGTTTTGCTGATGGTTTCCCGGCTTTCTTTTTTTTCGCTGATTTTTTTTTTGGGGGGGGGGGGGTGCTATTTTATAGCCCTGCTTTCCCGGGAGGCCGAGGTGAGGAGATGTCTCTCCCGGCGGGAGGAGACCCCAGGAATGCAGGAGCAGCTCCCTGTGCCGCAGCCGGACCTTCCCTCGCCCCAGAACAAAGCGCCCCATTGTGCAGGGGAAATGGGAAGGAAAGCGTGACGGAGCAGCCCGAGCCGTGCCGGGAGGGTGTTCCTACAGGACAGGGGTACCCACGGCCTCGCACAGGGTGCTGACCCTGGTTTTGGGTGGCTCCGTGCCAACCGCAAGCCTGGCCGTGGATCCCTCGCAGCACTCGGAGCGCAGCGGTCCTGGGTTTTTCTTTCCCACGTGCCCCGTTTTTTGTGGCGTGGCACGCGTGGGTGAGCGGAGGTTTCCTGCCTGCAAATGCCATCCTCGAACGCAGCTGCTCGCTGGGAAAGGGGCTCCAAAAATAGGCTGTCGGGCTCCATGTCTGGCTCCCTAGATACACGCTTTCCTCCCGTGGGAAAACGAGGGGAAAATAAAATCGGGATGCCTCTGCCAACAGCCGGTCCTAAAAATGAGTCAGGAATTCGCACTGTGGTGATACAGCCCCGCACTCCCGAGCCGGGATTCTGCACATCCATATGGGATGGGGATATGGAGACACTGAGCATCCCCATCTCCCACCCCTCGTGTGGCCAGTTGCTTTGTTGGGTGACAGGGGAGATTTTTTGGGGCTGTAGCTTGGATTAGCGAGGCACCGGCGAGGAGGAGGGTGAGGGGGATAAAGGTCCTGGCACTCGCCGGGCTCGCAACAAAACAAAGCACCAGATGGTTCCAACTTCGGCATAATGCGGGGTGAAAAAGTGTTTGAACCGGGGATGGAAAAGCAAATGTGGAAAGAGAGGGAGAAAGGAAAGAAAGGAAAACCCCTCAGCGAGTGTCAGAGCAGAAGAAAGCATCGGAGAAAAATGGCAAATGTTAAAAACCGAGACAAAAAGCCCTTGGCCGGCACAAAGCCGGGACTGCTGACATCTGTCCGGCAAAGCCCCTTCCCTTTGAAGTCACCTTTGCTCGCCCCTGTCCCCGCAGGGACATGGCCACGGCTCTGCCGGCTGCTGGGGGACATGGGGCTCTGCCATGTCCCACAGCCACAGCGCTGGCCCTGGGGCAGCAGCACTGACGTGCCAAGTGACGTGCGGCGGAGCTGGCCCTAAATATTTTATGACACTCTTAGCTCACACGCCGTGTCCCCTGTGTCCTTGTCACAGCCGGTGGGACCGCTTGGCAAACCCACCCGTGGCTCTGCTGCAGGATCTCGTGGGGTTTTAAGCCTGGATTTCCATCGGAGCAAGGCTTATGCAACCCCCTGTGTGAGGCTCTTGTGTTCCTCTCACTCCTCCCCCTGAAATACCTTGAACCTGCAGGCCAGAGTCGCCCTAAAAAAAAAGAAAAAATAGGGAATGAGGCTTAAAAGCTCTCTCACCTCTGGCATTTTTACCAAAAAAAAAAAAAAGCAGCAAAATCAGCTCATGCAATTACTCGAGAGCGGATTGCAGTGTGGGTGTAACCCCTTATTAGCCATCAGAGAATCCAGAAGCCACAAGCCTTGGGGACTGCCGGCTCCCTGCGGCTCAGGCGGGAGCGTGGGCGGCCGATGGCTCCGGCTTCCAACCGGGACTGCCGAGCTTTAAATACGGGCTGGAGTTTTGCTGGTGCCTGTGGGTCGTGTGCCAGTGCCCCGGGGGGCAGAGGGTGGTCCCAAGCTTTGGGACACCCCCAAAGCGAGTGGGGGGTCAAGGCGGGACGGTGTGTGGAGCTCCCACAGGTGCTGGGGTGATGGAAGGGCTGGGTACCACGATACGGGTTTTTTTGGGATGATGAGGAGCTGCAGGGCCGTGTCCCCAGGGGTCCAGGACAGAGTGGAGCCAGGGTGATGCCACCCTGGGGTGTGGGATGATGGGAATGAGGTGATGCCACCCTGGGGTGTGGGATGATGGGAATGAGGTGATGCCACCCTGGGGGACTGGACAGTGGGGAGCCAGGCTGATGCTACCCTGGGGTACAGGATGGTGGGAACCAAGGTGATGCCACTCTGGGGGACATGACAATGGGGAGCTGATGCCACCCTGGGGTGCAGGACATTGGGGACCCAGGGTGATGCTACCCCAGGAGTGCAGGGTGGTGGGAACAGAGATGTTACCACCCTGGGGTGCAGGATGGTGGGGAGCTGGAGTGGTGCCACCTGAGGGCCAGGACAGCAAGGAGCTGGAGTGATGCCACCCGGGAGTGTGGGATGACTGGAATTGAGATGATGCCACCTGGGGGGAGGCAAGACATTTGGAGAGCCCGGGTGATGCCACTCTGGGGTGCAGGACAGTAGGGAGCTGGGGTGATGCCAGCCTGGGCTGCTGGACATGAGGAAGCCTGCATGGTGCCACGCTGGGGTGTGGGAGTTGGGGTGATGCCACCCTGGGGGACAGGACAGCGGGGACTTGGGGTGATGCCACCCTGGGCTGCAGGACATTGGGGACCCTGAATGGTGCCATGCCGGGGTGCGGGACAGTGAGGAGTTGGGGTGATGCCGCCCGGGAGGACATGACAGCGGGGAGTTGGGGTGATGCCACCCTGGAAGACAGGATAGTGGGGAGTTGGGGTGATGCCACCCTGGGCTGCAGGACGTTGGGGAGCCTGGATGGTGCCACAGCGGGGACTTGGGGTGATGCCACCCAGGAGGACATGACAGCGGGGACTTAGGGTGATGCCACCCGGGCACAGGACAGCGGTGACACGCCGGCGCCCCAGCTGTGCGGTGACACCCCCGCAGCTGTCCCGCCGTGCCCGGGGGGGCGGCGCCGGGCCGTGCCGCACAAAGGGCGCCGGTCCCCCCGCCCCGGGGCCGCCCCGCACCCCCGGGGGCCGCCCCCGAGCCTCGGCCCAATAAACGCGGCCGCATTTGAACGCGGCGCCTCCCCCGGCCCCGCAAACGCTCCGAGCGGTCCCGCCGCGCCCGCGGGGCACCGGCAGCAGGTGAGGCCGGGACGGCGCGGGGGATGCGGGGATGCAGGGATGCAAGGGATGGGGTACCACGGAGCCCCGGGGTGCGGCGGAGGGCAGGGGGAGCTCTGCCGGTCCCTCCTCCGCGGGCGGTGCCGGCGCTCAGCCCGCCCCTTCCCGTCCGTGCCCGGCGGGGCCGGCCGCGTGTGCGGGCGCCGGGACGGGGCGGCGGGGAAGGGGCGCTCGGAGAGGTGGGTGCGTGGGGAAGGGGCTCTGGAGCAGGGGGGGATGCGGGAGGAAGGGTGGGAGTGCCGGAGAGGAGGGTTGCTGCGGGAATGGGGTGCTGGAGGGAGCGGGGGGGATGCTAAAGGAAGGGGGATGCTGGAAGTGGGGGGATGCTGCGGGAAGGGGGTGATGGGGACAGGGTCTCGTAGCCAGAAGATTTCAGGATTAGCTGCGTGTGAGTGCCATACGAAAGCCCCCGAGGTCCTCTTTGTGCTGGTGGCAGCGGTCCAGAGGGGTGTCCCCTCCTGCCAGGGACACCCCGTCCCGACGTGCGTCCCTGTCACAGCCGGAGAGATGCTCCGAGCGCCGGGAGCGCGCTCCGGACCGCTCCTCCCGGGCCGAGCGGAGGAAGCTGCCGGCTGTGGCTGGAGGAATTAATCACCGCAGTTGTTTTGTCATCGGCAAAGCCCTCGCTGTCACCAGGGTGGCAGACAGCATCTGCTGTCTGGTCACCGACAGCGGGCCCCGCACTCTGAGCGCATCTCTGAGAGGATGGAGCCGAGGCTGTGAGCCAGGAAAGCCCAAAGCCACAGCCGGGCAGGCTCCAGGTTCCACCGGGGGTTTTGCTGTGCGAGTGGGTGACAATTTGGGTGTATCCTGCCCGTGTCCCTCGAGCGCTCCCCAAAACGGAGCCGGCGGGCGCGTTCTCGCCGTGATTCAGCACAGCCCGGGTTTGCCGGAGCCCGGTGCGTGTCCGGGCTCCTCGGGAATTGCCGAATCCCCTCGTTTCCCGGCGTGCTGGATGAATTACCGGCTCGCTTTGTTTACCTCGGAACTAATCAGCTTTGTGCCTTCCACCTCGGGCTTTATCGCACCCGGCGCTCGCCGAGTTGCTGCGGAGCCGCTCCAGCCCGATTTGCAAAACCAAACCAGATGGGCGCTTTGTTTTTTTTCCTTACGGAGGGAAGGCTGGGAGTGAAAAGCCCTATTACAATGCAAATACCGGGCTGGCGTGAATATTCAAACCGCTGCGCTGCTTTTGAAGCTCTTTACATAAATTTATAGTGCTTCTATTAGCCATCGCTGCGTTGCTGATGGGGAGTGGAGCTTGGTTAACAGAGTCTCTGCTCTCTGCCAACTTTGGAGGGTTTGGGGGTGTTTCGGGGTGCGTGGGGAGAGGTGCAAAGTGGAAATGATGAGCGTGGTCAATGGGGAGGAGGAACCGCCAGCTGTAAGGCTGACTCTGGTGGTGACCCTTGAAGAGTGATTTACTGATGTTTAGGTGCTTCATTGTCCTTTTGGGTTTTGTTTTTCCCCTTCCCCTTTGGTTTCTCGGTGTGACCCTTTGTTGGAGCTGCTGCTCCCAAGAGGGTATTGCAGGGTGGGCTGAGCTGGGAAATTACCCCAACACGGTTGGGGGGATTGGGGGGGTCTGGGCAGTGACAGGGCACAGGGTCTTTTCTCTGCTAACAGGAGACCCGAGGGAAGGGCTGGAGCTGTGCCAGAGGAGGTTTGGGATGGATCTCAGGGAAAGGTCCTTCCCCCAGAGGGTGGTGGGCACTGACCAGGCTCCCCAGGGCAGTGGGCACAGCCCCAAGGCTGCCAGAGCTCCAGCAGGGTTTGGATGATCCTCTGGGATACAGGGTGGGATTATTGGGATGTCTGTGCAGGAAGTTGGAATCTCATCCTTGTGGGTCCCTTCAACTCAGGTCATTCTATGATTCATCAGGGCTGCTTCACCACAGCTGGGATGGATGAAATGGTTCATTAGGGGAAGGAGATAATGAGTTCGATGAGGTAATCTCAGCCCTGGTTTTCCAGCAAGAGCCCGAGGGTTTGGTTTTGGTGGCTGATGGGCATTTCATATAAACCTCACCATTAAAAACTGGGGGCCCTGGTGGGTTTTGCCAGCTGTGTTCACACCGTCCCGGTTGTCACAAGTGCAGCAGGAAGGGAAAGTTGCTTTAAACCTGCCCGTGTGTGGCTGGGCAATCCAGCACAGGGTGGACAGTGTGGAGCAGTGACAGCCCAGCAAACAGGTGCTTGTGTTTTGGAGGTGGCCACAGGATGCTGCTGGATAGTTACTGCTAATTAGCAGGCCCTCTTTGGGTCCGGGTGATCAAGAGCAGCAGCAAAAGCAGCATTTTGCTTGCTCTCCCTGGAAGGAGATGACTTGTTTGAGGCCACTGCCTTCCACAGAGGGCTGGTTGGTACCCATAGCCCTGGCTGGTGATGCAGCCTGTGGGGCAGCTGGGCAAAGCATCCCCAAAAATCTCCATCTTGTGCTGCTTTGCAGCAGCAAATGTGATTTTGCATCAGTCTGGTGGAAGGTGTCCCTACCTGTGGCAGGGAGGTTGGAATGAGATGATCTTTAAGGTCCCTTCCAACCCAGACCATTCCGGGATTCATATTGGTTTTCATGCCAAAAAAGCTAATTGTGCTACTTGTAGTGTTTTTACTTGCTGTTGCCATGGATTGACCAGGTAATTCGTGTCTTCATTAGCTCCAGGCTGAAGCCTGGGGGTTGATATCGATTCCAGGCACTCACTATGCGAAGCGGTAATTACTGTTTAAGCCTATATTGTTTGAGTTAAATTTAGCTGGGAATTTAGTCCTATCAGGCCTCTACATTGTGTGCCGTGAAGGTTATCTGGCTCTCAGGAGGCGGGGTGGATTTAGGGGAAGGAAAGAAATGCCGGTGAAAACTTCCTCTTCTCATCATCCCTGCGTGCTTTGCTTCCCCGGACTTGTTGTAGGGAGACCAGACACGAGCAATAATGTGCTTGTGACTCTAAATCCGCACCTTTCGGCGCTGCCTGCTCGAGCTGGTCATTCTGGGGGACTCGAAACCACGCAGAAGGCCAGCAATAAATCTGAACAAAGTGATGCCCTGTGCAGGGGACCGGGGAGCCCCCGCTCAGCTGCTGCCCGCCTGCCCCTATTATCCCTCCACCTCCGGCCGCCCTCCTGCATCTCAGCTGCTGGCCCATCTGGAGCAGAGATGAAAGGCTGGCCTTTAATTCGGGCTTTGTGTGCCTCCCGTGTGTCCCCCCTCCTTCCCTCTCAGCCCTTTCTCCCCTGCCAGTCTCCCGGGTGCCGAAGGTGGCTGCGCGCGCCGGGGCTCTGATGCCACTGACCTCATTATTTTGACTGCTGGGTGATGCCAGGCAGCCCCCAAGCTCCTCAGGTAGGAAGGCTGGGGGGGGGGTGTTTGGGTTTGGATTTTTATGCCCTCTCGAAGCGCTGCTGAATAATTCAGCCGGGAGTAGGCATCTTGGGTCACCTTGTGCAGCCGGCTGCTTCCTAAGATGGAGGTTGTGCAGGATGCGTGCGGCATCGCCCGGCTGCTGGCAGCTCCCTGACCGCAGGTAGGCAGAGAGCTGTGCCCTCCACTCTCGAGCCCTCGTGCTTTTTTTGGGGCTGGGAGGCAGCAAATCCCTTTCCCCGGGCTGCGAAGGGTTGGTCGGGTCCCGGCGAGCTCCGACCGTCCCTGGCAATGGGGGCGTGTGAGGCTGCCAGGGCCACCTTGCCAAAATCTCACCTGGGCTGGAGGGCAGGTCTGGCCCCTGGCAGGGACCAGGCAGCTGATGCTCTTTTCCCATGGGGATTGTGTTTTTCGTGCTGGTTTTATGGGCTCCCCAATGCCTCCTTCGCCTGGAGCCCATTTGGACCTGCCCAGGGGAAGGTTTTTAGGGCGTCCTGCTGGTGTGACACCAAGAGGGGTGACCCCAGTGCTCCGGCAGCGTGGATGCTCAGGGAGGTGGCATTTAGCTCTCTGTGCTGTCTAACTGGGGAAACTGGTTCTGGCAGTGGAGGAGTAGGGTCGGGTGCTGGAGACATCTCCGTGGGGCAGGAGGTGGCTGACCCTGAAGATAAGATGCTCTAAATGCCTGGGAAGCTCCATGGGTTGGAATTACCTTACTGCAGGCTTGGGTCTGAGTTTTGGGGCTGCTGGAATGTGCAGGCAGGGCTCACTGACACCAGTATCAGCAGCCCTGTGGATGCAGGTGGGAAATGGGGTTACTGGTGTGACATGGGAAACTAGTTTGTTGCTTTCCTCCTGCTCGGAGGCACCCGAGTTTTTGGGGGCTGCCTCCTCCTCTGTGCCCAGAGTCCAGCGTGTCTGCACCCTCCCTCCTCCCTGCAGCACTTGGGCACTGTGATAAATCAGCTCAGGAGGGACCTGAGGTGGGGAAAAACAGGGGACTGAAGGGTGTGAGGCTCTGGGACAAGAATTTAGGGATGAGGAGTGTCCATGGTTATCCTTGTCCGTGTTCCTGTCCCATGGAGCCTGCGTGCTGCCTGGCACCAGCCCTGCATCCCTCAGCAGATGTGGGATCCCGAGGAGGCTCCGTGCTGGCATCTGCTCCTGCAGCCAGTGGAATCGAGGGCACGGCTGCTGCAGAGCCTGCCCTGGAGACTTCCCAGTGCCTGGGCAGGGGGGTGAAATGGGGCTGCACTTGGAGCAGCCTGGCTTGCTCTGGGATGCCCTGTGAGGCTGAGAGGGAGGGGGCAGGATGGTGAGGAGGGGGTTTGGAGACAACCCTTGTTTTGGGGAACGGGGCAGAGACAACCTGCAGCAGCGTCACCAGAATAAAATTCACACCGGCAGCGGGTTGAGGGTGGCTGAGCATCCTGGGATTCCCAGTTGTGTCCTTGGGACACCAGGTCCCAGCAATGCCCATTGTCACTCCACGCACTCTGGTGCTGATGGTGCCTGTTGTATCCCCTGGAGTGGTGGCACGTCCACGCCGAGGCTGTGTTGTGGCACTGGGTGACACTGCTGCCACCCCAGGCCAGGCTTGGTAGATGGATCCAGCCAAATCCTTCATTCCAGACAGGGAATTTCCCTCTGCTCCCCTGCCAGAATAATTCCTGGGGCTGTGATCCTCTGTTAGCGATGGATGAGAGGGATGAAAAATTGCCTTGGAGGGAAGGATGAAGCCCTGAGGCGAGCTGGGAGGGAACCACCTGGGCTTTGTGTGCCTGGTGCAGGAGACCAGAGATTTGGGCTGTTTCCCTGCTGGGGTCAGCTGTGCTCTAGGGCTGGCTTTGCTGCCACTTTTCTCTGCCTTCAGCCTGGTTTGACCCAGAGCAGAGCAGTGATTGCTTGGCAGTGCTGGGGGAATGACTGGACTTTATCTGGGAGGCCTTTTCCGATCTAAATGGTTCTGTCTTTGGCACGGGGGATGTGTGTTTTGTTCATGGAGGGGGTGTACAAAGTGTCTGAGCCCCACGCTCTGCTCCCTGCAGCTGCTGAGCTGTTGTTGCAGGGCTGGTTGTTTGTCTTCTCACCAAAGCCTCACCTGCAACACCTGGGGATCAGTGGAGCTCAAGGGAACAATTTTCCCCTGCAGCACCTCAGCTGCTCCAGCTGAGCCAAATGAGCTGCTCCTGGAGTCAGGGTGAGGTGGCACTTCAGGACGTGCCACATGGGGCTGTCCCTTCCCCTGGTGGGTTTGGCTCTGCAGGTGGTTTTTTTTCCCCCTCCCTTGTTCTTTGTGTTGTGTGGCTTCTGCCTTCCCCCAGTGGGATGGAAGAGGCTGGAGCAGTGATGGAGCACCAGGCTTGCTTAATGCAGACAAACCTGGCCACCAACAGCCTCGTGGGCAGCTCCTGCACCAGCCCTTGGGGTTCTTCACTGTTTCATGCCATGGGCACCGTGGTCAGTGTTCACCTGGGCCGTTTCTTCCCACAGGTGAGCGTGGCAGGCTATGGGATGGATGAAGCTGAGCAGGACCAGTATGAAGCTCGCCTCAAGGAGCTCTTTGACAGCTTTGACAGCACGGGCACGGGGTCCCTGGGGGAAGAGGAGCTCACTGACCTCTGCCACATGCTGCACCTGGAGGAGGTGGCCCCAGCATTGCAGCAGACCCTCCTGCAAGGAAACCTCCTAGGCAGGGTAAGGCTGGGGATGTGGAGGGGGGATCGTGGAGGGGCACACCGGTGCATGGAATTGTCTTGGAAACAGACCGAGTGTCTATAATTTGTAAATAAGCAATGTCTTGGAAGCTCTGGGGCTTCAGGATTTGTGGGTTTGGTCTGTTCAGCAGGGTGGGCACAGGGCAGCTTCTGATAGAGGAATTGGTGATAACAGGGAAGGGAACTGCTCTGCTCTGGCTGGAGGTGGTCTAAAGCTCAGAAACCATCACTTTAGGCTTAGCTTTGTGCACTGGGGTGTTTTCCCAGTGTCCAGGGCCAGAGCAAGTGCTGGGTCCTGACTGCTTGGCTCACACAGTGCCCATGCCCCTGGCACTGGCTGTGCTGCTGCTGGTCTGGGTCACCTCCCTGAACCAGCTCACCAGGTGCTTGCACAAACTCTGCAGCCCTTTGGATGTGTCTGGGACCTAAATCCAGGGCTTGAGCCTGTGATTTACTCTGGCTTAAGCTGTAGTTAGACTGGCGGGGCTGCATGCAGGCACGCACATTTCTCTAAGGCAGAGGGTATCGTCCAACTCGGGCAGTCGCTGGCTGGGCCACCTTTGTCCACGTTACCTGGTGTTGGTGGTTTCCCAAAGCCATTTTTTGGTTGTGGTTGTACCTTCAGAGAGTATGCAGGGCACTGAGCAGAAGCTGTTTGCCCTTGGGGGGCTCTCCACGTGTCCTTGCGCTTCTGCGTTACGTCTTTCCCGGCGTGCTGCACCCGGAGTGCATTGGATCCTTCCCTCAGAATCACCCTGAAATCCCATCACTGCTCATTAAAATCAGAAAATGTGGAGCAGGCCAGTCAGGGCTCTGGATAGACACGAGCTAAGCGGCTATTCCGACTCCAATTTCTGATCAAACTGCAGCTCTCAGAAGCAAAATTCCTTTAAGGAACAAAGCCTTCTCTTCCCTGGGGCTGTAGCTCTTCTGCTACAGGGATGGATCCAGGTGGAGGTTTCTGACCTTTGGAGATGCAGTGTTGTATTTGCTGGAGCACCAGAGACTTTGTTATGCTCTGTTGTTTTGAGCTTATCCTGCTTGGATGCTCTTATAGAATCATGGAATGGTTTGGGTTGGAAGGCACCATGAAGATCATGCAGTTCCAACCTCTTGCTCTGGGCAGGGACACTTCCACTATCCCAGGGTGCTCCAAGTCCCATCCAACCTGGCCTTGGACACTTCCAGGGATCCAGGGGCAGCCCCAGCTTCTCTGGG
>JAWWLT010000169.1:62296175-62308837 GCA_035040995.1 Premnoplex brunnescens
AAGTGTCCAAGGCCAGGTTGGATGGGGCTTGGAGCAACCTGGACTGGTGGAAGGTGTCCCTGCCCATGGCAGGGGGTTAGAACTGGATGATCTTTAAGGTCCCTTCCAACCCAAACCACTCTGAGATCTATGGCAGGGCAGCCCTGGGGTCACAGCAGGATCCTTGGGTTGGGGACAAGGAACCAAAAGTGCTGTGGTTGCTGCAGGAGCAGCCCATGGGGGTTCCTCATTTGGGGAGGAAGCAGCAGGTGGGAGAAGCACTCAGGCTTGCAGGGAGCAGCTGATCAATTTATATGAGGGGTTTTTTTTCTTGGCAAAGAGGCAAAATTCCCTTTGCAAAGGGAAGACTGGCAGGGAAGGATGGTCCTGGAGTTCTGTGGGCACTTTTCCTGGGAAGCAGCCCTGGAAACCGAGGCAGGCAGAGTTCCCAGTGCTGCTGTCATCAGCTCTGTCCCCTCGAGGGTGATGGTGTGGGGACACAGACCCAGCTGTGAACCAGAGCATCGGCTGGCTGGGCAAACCCAGGCTCTGCTGGGAAGAGGGATGGGGACATTCCAGGAAAAGCAACAAGATACTTGAATGTGGTTTAAAGTAGTGATCGTTTTAGCTCCTGGGACCTGGCTGGGTCCTGCTGCCACCACCGCTCTTTGTTGGGAGAGTAAAATAGATTTAAGGGCAGGGGAAGGAAGAATAAAAAAAAAATTCAGTTATATGGGTGATTAAGGGTGGGGGGAATCAGGCTTTTTTTTTTCCTCCCCATTATGGCAACCAAAAAGTGTGTGGAAGCTCAGATAGGGAGGGATTAGCGGGGTGGAGTGTGGGATTAGGGAGCACCCGGGAGAAATTAAAGAGCTCTTTGACTCCATCGTCCCTGCGGGCACCGGGGCTGGGGGGTTCTCCTCCTCCCCAGCACATGCACTAGTGCCCTCCCAAAAAGGAGCTGCAAGGGGTGATGCCTTCAGAGGGGCATCCTTGGGGGAAGGTTTTTCACCTGGCTGCGACACGGGTATCAAAGCACAGCCCAGACAGGGGTGGTTTAGGCACAGACAAAACCTTTGGGTCGAAACGGGTCGCTTTTGGGTCATGGTGACCCAGCCGTGGCTCTTCTCCACCTCCACTGCTGAGCCTCACTTATGAAATAGGCACTTGGAGGAGTTCAGCCATACCTGGTGCCTGGGGGGGATTAGGATTTAGCAGATCCCAGCTGCCATGGGCTTTGCCCAGCAGCTGGAGCATCCCTGCCTTCCAAATCTTAAGCAGCAGTGAAATTAATTTCCCTTCTAAAGGCTGGGATGGAGGGATGAGGGTCTTCCTGCTCTAAACCCCCTTTTGTCTGCGCTCCAGGGCTTTGATGCTGAGCCCAGGAAAGGGGAGCCCTCCCCTTCCCACCCCTCCCCAAGCATCTGAGGGCAGAGCAGGATTTTGAAATGACTTATCTGGCACAGAAAGGCAGAAAATCAAGTGTAAATCTCCAGCCCCGGACGGGGTGGGAGCGAGAGAGGGAATTGATGGTTTCTTGTCTGCAACGCTTAAATCAGGGAGGGCTCGTGAAATGTAGACTTAAGGTGGGTTGGCTTTTTGTTTTTCAGGGGCATTTTGGGGGCCACAAACCCTGTGGGCAATGGGCAGGAAGGTGAGAGGCTTGTTCTGTCAGCCTCCTACTCCTGCCCCCAGCCCAGGGGCAGATCAGACCTGGGTGTTTAATTAGGCACCGGCTCTGGAGTGGGTGTTTTACTAAGCCCGGGTGTTGCCGAGGGCTGTAGGAGGCAGGGGAGGGCTCAACCTGTTTTATTTTTCTCTTTTATTGCCTTCTCTTGGTGCCTTGTGAGCCACACAGTAATGAGAGTGTGGGCAGCAGCATCTCACCTGGTGGGAGAAGGGGGTACCAGAGGCTGGACATGGGCATCCTCCCCTCTGTTCAATACAGGGGGATATTTTATATTGTTGGGGATCAATAGCACACAGGGCAGTCTCGTGGGCATTGCCTCACTGCAAGGCTTGATTTGGATATCTCCCTCCTGTTCCTCCTTTCCCTTTGAAAGCACGTGTGGATCCAGCAGCTCTTTCCATCTAAGGTTGGACCTGATGACCTCAGGGATCTTTTCCAACCTTAATGATTCTCTAATCCTTCCTCATCGGTTTGGTCTGGGAATGAGAAGCTGTTGAGCTCATCACTGAACTCCCTGAGTTGGGGGAGCAGGGGTGGCTGCTTTTTGCTGGTGTGAGTGCTCAGCATTCCCTAAATAACTGGGAATGGTGGGAGCATCAAGGACACAGCCCACTGTGCTGGGTTGGGAAAGCAGGAGATGAAGAGGCTTAGAGGATGCTGCAGGTATAGGAGATATCCATGGCTGAGAGAGGATGGTGCATGAGGCTTTCTGGAAAGGACATGGATTCATGCTCCCAGGAATGGGGCTGCAGGATGTGGTCTTTTATGCCAGTGGTAGGGTAAGGGAAGAGCTGAAACCCAGAGTTAACAAAGGCACTCTGGCTCTGGAAACAGGATTTCAGGGGGGCTGAGCTGGGATCCCCTCAGTAGCTGGGCTCAGGCACAACCAGTTGGAAAGTCAGAGCAAAGCAGGAGCAAATTTTCTGCTCTCTCGCTGTGAAGGGTCACCTTTCCATCCTGGGGATGTTCTCAGGCTTCACTGGGTTTTAATTACACAGACAAGCTCACCCAGGGTGCTCAGACCTAAAAAGAGAGGAAAAATCAGCTGCCAACCTCCAAGTGCTTAGAACACCAAAGTGGGGAGATGTTCTCAATTCCCATTCCTGAGCTTGCAGGGGTCTCAGCATGAAAACACTTGTATTTGATAGAATCATGGAATGGTTTGGGCTAGAAGGGACCTCAAAGACCATCTCATTCCACCCCTTTCCATGGGCAGGGACACCTTCCCCTAGACTACATGCAACCTGATTTTCAGCTGCAGCAGTGGTTAAACACACTGCCAGTGTGACAGGGTTGGAAATTCTTTGGGAAATCCAGAATGAAATTTAGCTTTAGCTTCACTATTGCTAAATTACAGCTTCTTTCCCCCTCCACATCTTACCCAAAACCAGATGGGCACGGAGGTACATCCCTGTCTTAGGAATAAAAATTGATTCCTGAAATAAAACAAAGCCCCCAGCCCTCTTGTTGGGGAGGGAGGGAGGAAAATACCAGGGTGAATGAGTGGCCACAAATATTAGCATTTCAGAGAGAGCTGCTGGATGGAGATTGTTCACCACCGGGCAGGCTTTAATAGGAGTGATAAGGTTTGCTTTTGTTCTGGGGCTCTTACTCAATCAGCCTGTCTCCTCGAGATTTTTCTATCGGCTCCCTCCATCTCCCAACTTTCATGTGCTGAGTCCCAGCTGCAGCAAATCTTGTTAAAATGGCCTTGTTCAAACAGGGGCTCCGGGTTTGTTCCCTAGAGCTGCAGCGAGGCTGGATGGAGTGCGAGGCTTCAGCAAATCAAAGCTCTCCCTCGTCCTGTGTATTTTATAATTCATTGCATAGCTGAGTTGTAGAATATTTTTCCCCCCCCCCTCTAACAAGCTTGAAGCCTTTTCTCCCATATCTAAAGGAATATTATCTGAGGAGGCTTTTGGGTAGGGGGGTTTAGAGACCCGCTGCTTCCCGTGTATCCTTTGTCAATGCTGGAACAAGCTTCCCTGTGCCTTATTAGTATTGCAGCCTTGCATTTATTTTCTATCGGAGCCCTCTGCAAATAAAATTTTCAAAAGCTGCTGCTCTTGCCACTGCAAGTGGCAGAAAATAAAAGATGATGGAGTCCTGGGGGGGTTCCGACAGTCAGGTTAGCAAACACTGAAACAAAGCGTGGCACGGAGCCTTCCCCTAATTGAATCCCTGGTTAATTTGGTCCTTCCTCTAATTTGCCCCCTGCTCCAGACGTCGGGTGGTTCTCACTGAAAATAGCCCAAAACGTGCTTATTTATGTTCTGGTTTGATCCCCTGTCTGCCAGCGCTCCCGGATAATTCAGTCCCCAAAGGCTGCGGGGAAGCTGGAGCCGGGGAATGCGGAGCCCCTGTAATTAGCTGAGCGCTCCAAAGGAGGGTTATTTGGATCCTGCAGTTGGCATTAAGAGCTCGGCACAAGCTGGGACGTGCCCCTCTTGTCTCCTGGCTCAGCTGCTCCTGAGAGTTCTTCACCTCCAAACTCGCCCCGTTTCTTTTTTCCGATTGCCCGGTTGTTTTTGGGGCTTTCGACGGAGCTGGAATTCCAACCCAGGTGTCCCAGGGAGCTGAAGGTTTGAGCTCCAGCCTCAGTGCTGTCCCTAATTAAACCTGCCCGGCGCTGCTAATGGAGATTAGTGCAAGGAGGAGAGACCTAATGGGCTTTCCATGCGAGGCTCTTGGTAGGGTTGAGGAGGTGCTTCCCCATCCTGTTAACTTGATCTGGGAATTGGGGAAGGGTGAGGGAGAGGAAGGGCTGATTTCACTTTGTGGCTGCTGTTTTTAAGGGGGGAGCAGAACCAATCCTAACCCATCAGAGCCTTGGCGAGGGCAGCGGTCCTGGGGACGGGCAGCTGTTGGTGCTTGGCCAGTGGGAATGGTGGTGGTGGGAATTCTGGGCAAGCCAACCTTGGGAGCTTGATCTGAAATGAAAAATGGTGTTATCCACGTGTTTTTGTGCTTGAACTTCACAGATTCCTCCCCGGAAGCACAGCCCAAGTACATCAAGGGTGGCAAGCGCTACGGCCGGCGTTCCCTGCCGGAATTCCAGGAGTCAGTGGAGGACTTTGCCGAGGTGACGGTCATCGAGCCGCTGGGCGAGGAGGCACATCCCACACACATCCCCTCCAGTGAGGAGGTGAGCAGGAGAGGGGTGAGCTTTGGGCTGAGTTTGTCCCCCCCCACATCGCTGCTCCCCCCATCCCAAAGGGGTCTGGGTGTCCTTGGGAGCCTCCCGTGCTCCAGCCCCAAATTCCCATCGGCATGGTTGCTGTGGGAAGTGGGGAAGGAGCCAGGGGGGATGTGCTCTCCTGGCTCCAGTGCTGGCCAGCAATTAGGGAAGGGCTGTCCAGCTGCCTCCGTGGCTAACGAAGTGTGGGCTGGGAGCAGACGGAGCACGTCCACATCCATTAGCTCAGCTGCCAAAATCCACCCGTGGCCCCGGAGATCTCTGGCAGAAGGAATGAGGAAGAGAGGTTGGTGGGTGGCAGAGCTGTGGATGCCTTGGGACAGTGACTTAAACTTGCTCAAAAACCCCCATTTTTTATTTTTTTTTATTATTATTCCTAGTTTTGTGACCAAAATTCGTGGCTCCCTTTGTGGCAGTGCTTTGAATCCCAACAATCTCTTGCTCTCCCAGACAGAAAAGCCAATGGAGCCGAGTGGTTGGGATTGGTGTGCGGCCACAGAGGCATTTCCCAGGAGCTGGGCTGCTTCCAGCCTGCCCAGGGTTGCCAAGTATTGTTGATTCAGGAGCACGGGGTGGGAGTTTTCCAGTGGGAAGGAGAAGCACTGCTGCTTTGTCCCCTTCTCTGTCTCCTGGCTTCACTTGTGGGATGGGGCTACTCTGCAGGACACCCAACCCTGCAAGGGAGAAATATCCAGGTTTTCAATGCTCTTCCTATGCAGCTGAGCTTAAAAATTTAAAAAAAAAAATTAAAGAAGAGCTTTTCCACCATACTCAGGTTCTTTTCCCTGCTCTTGGTGACCTTTGCTCGCCACCCCAGGGATGCTCATCCATCTCCTGGAGCTGACCACAGGGGCTGCCCTGACCTTGGAATCGGTGTTAATCTGCCCACATTCCCCCAGGGGAGCGATGCCCTTGATGGAAGAGGCTACTCTAATCTTGCTCCTCTGTTTTAGCTGTCACAGAGGTGTAAAAGGGGAGTCTATTAACAAGGCCAGTTAATTAACCCAGCTGCTGTGTCACCACGGGGCTGCATCAGGCTCCTGCTGGGAATGCTTGTTGCACCTTTTGGGGGTGATGGGGTGGTTCATTCTCTTGCAAATTGAGCAAAAAACAGGCTGAACTCATAAAATCCCTACTCCATCAGCGTGGCTATTCTCTAGAGCAGATCCTCTCGGTGTGCGTGGAAATGAGTTGCTGGGAGGTATCCAGGGCTCCTGGGGAAGGATAGGAGCCTCCTGATGTGCTGATTCCCTGGCACTTGGCACAAGCCCCAGCCTTCTCCCAGTTTTGCCCTGTTGTGTGTACAAACATCGCCGCCGTTCCGGGCTCTTTGTGGCCTGAGAACTGGGACAGGGTGGCTTAATTGGTGCTTGCTCTCAAGCGGTGCCAATTAAAAGGGCTCAGGCTCTGTCTGAGAGGTTTCCTTCCCTCCCTCCCCTGCGAGGGCAGAGGCTGGAGGGCTGCTCTGGGTGGGATGGGCTGCCCAGGGAGGCTCTGTGACCTCCATCCCCGGGGCTGTTTCAGGTGCTGTTGGATGAAGTAATGAGCAGCTGGGTCTGGGGTTGGTGTTGACCCTGCAGGGGGGGGTGGTGGGATCTGATCTGCGGGAGGTTGTCACCCATGCTGGCTTCCAAACCTCACTGTAGAACATCTGTCACCTCCCCTTCCCCAGCTGTTGGCTCTGCTCTGGGAAAGGTCCCTCCTACTGGCAGGTTCACAGAATCCCAGCACGGTTTGGGTTGGAGGGGACCTTAAAGATCATCTCATTCATGGGCCATAGGCAGGGACACCTTTCACGAAACCAGGTTGTTCCAAGCCCTGTCCAACCTGGCCTTGAGGTTGTAGAAATTGCTGTCACATCCCTGCTCTGTCCCTTCAGTGCCTGCCAGAGCCACTCGCTCCCATCATCTGTGTGATTTCTTCTGCACAGAGTCATTTCCAGCATGCCATGGCCTTGGAGCAAAACCTTTTGGGAGGCTCAGGTTGAAATTCCTTGTCTTTGGGTCCTCAGTGTGGGGCTCCCAAAGTGGGATTCTCCTGTAAAGGCAGAATTTGTGGATAACAGCTCGGGATGGCTCCTGCAAAAGCGCGTTGTTGATGTGGCTGGGGCTTTGGAGCTGAAGGCACCTGACAAAGAGGGGTGTGGAGATTTGGCACCTTTTTGGGGTCTGTGCTCCCGCTGCCCAGCCCAGGTTGCTGATCTCTGGATCCGGGCAGAAGGGGGTTTGTCACCATCGGGGCGGGGGGACGGCTCACCTTGCGCCGCTCGGCGTGCGCCCCTGATCATCATCTTAATTAGCAATATATTCTGGGGGAGAACAAAGGTCTGTCTGGCTGGAGCAGATGGCAGGGGGGGAGAGGTGGCTGCTGCCTCATTCTGGGGGGAGGCCACGGCGAGCAAACGGCACAGGCTCTGCAGATGCACTGAAAGCCGTGGCCATCTGCTCCTGGGGCCGGCCGAGCACGCGCCTCCCGAATAATACGGCATTCCTGGGATCCTGGGGCCAGCTGTAGCACTGCTGGGGCTGGGGGGAACAATGCCACGCCTGACACTGGCGTGTTCCAACCCCTCTTTGTGCTCCCACCGGCCTTGGCTGACCCCGAGCCCCCCCGGCACACAAAGGGACCCCCGAGCGCTGCCCGGGGAGGGAGGGAGGGAGGTCACACGAGCATCAGGGGGTTGTTGTGTGTTGTGGTTTCGTGGAATCCTGGAATGGTTTGGGTTGGAAAGGAGCTTTTAAGACCATCTTGTTTCAATCCCACCTTGCACGGGACCAGGTTGCTCCAAGCCCTGTCACACGTGGCCATAAGCGCTTCCAGGGATGGGGCAGCCACAGCTTCTCTGGTTTGGGGCTCTTGGGTTTGAGGCATCCTTGAAGTGAGAGAGTCTGGTGCTATAAAATGTCTATATAATTGGGTTCCTTATACAAGAGGGCCTGGACACAGTGGGTCTGCCTTCTGAGCATCACTGCCCAATTGCCCTCAGTGCCCCCCAGCACCAGCACAAGGACAAGGATGGTACCTCAGGCACTCAGAGACACCCTCTCTCCTGCACAGAGCTGGCTGTGGCAGCCACTTCAGGGCTGGGATGGGGTCAGCTCGTGCAGCTTTTAGGCTGTTTTCTGCCTTTGCAGATGGTAATTACATAGGATCCTGAAATGGCTTGGGTTGGAAGGGATCTTAAAGCCCATCCAGAGCCACCCCCTGCCATGGGCAGGGACACCTTCCACCAGCCCAGGTTGCTCCAAGCCCTGTCCAACCTGGCCTTGGACGCTTCCAGGGGTGGAATTTGATGGTACCTGTTGCCTCAGCTCCTGCTTTTTGACACTGATGCTGTGACAGCCAAAGGCCCCTGCCTGGTCCGGCAGCTGAAACGGGAACAAGCAGCCGAGCTAAAAAAAGGTCCAGTGACCTAATCCAGTTTCCATGGCAACGTTGTAGATTAATGGCTTTTAGCTGTAATCTGAATGAGACGTATTGAACTTTTTCCTGTGATGATTTAGAGCCTCTTTATGTCCTGGGTGACTTTGCCTCCAAATCCATCAGTCACGTGCGGGCAGAAGGATCCCCTTGTACCGGAGGGGAAGGAACATCTGCCGAGCCCTCTGCTAAACCAGGAGCTCGTGTTTCGTGGGAATAAATACCCTTGGCTGCTACAGGGGTGGCAGGGATGACACAACGTGTGGTACACGAGGGGAATCATCTTAAATCCTGTTCCTCTGCCCCGCTCCCGGTGCTGCCAGAGGGAGCAGGGTGGGTTAAGATCACCAAGGAGTAGTGTGGGGTGGTTTATCCTCGAGCTTGTTGCCAGCATGGGTCTGTCTCCTGACCCAGAGCTGTGGTTAGCAGAGGAGTTTTGGCGTGGGTTTAAACAGGGACAACTGGAGTGCTGGAAGGGAAGGATAACCCAGGGAGCAGCTGCATCCCCATCATCTCCACCATCAACACCCCTAAGAGAAGCAGCACGATTTTCCTGGAGGGCAAAGCCCTCCCTCCCTGCCATCACCCTGCCAGGCCATGATCTGGCACCTCTCCTGGGTTTTTTGGTGTGTCCTGCTGCAGCTGTGGTTTCTCCCCACCGGAGCAAGGCAGGATCAAAGAGCCCTGGACTGCCAGCCCAGCCCGCTGGGAGATGAAAGCCCCGAGGTGTTGCTGGAGCCCTGCAGCTCCTTCAGTGCTCATCTCAGAGTCTCTTTCATAAGGATGATGCCTTGCAATAGTAATAACTCAGGAACCTTTTGTTTTCTGCGCAGTGCTGGAAGACGCGAGACAGCGAGGAGTACGAGGCCGAGGGTAAGAGCCAAAGCAGCCCCTCTGTGTGCTTGTTCTCCTTCCAGCTTTGAAGACCACTCTGAGGAGCACATGGAGAGGGTCTCAGGCCAGCCAGGGGTGTGGAGCATCCCAGCCTGGCTGGTGCAGAGCGCAGGGGATGGCCCCAAAGCTGGGGATGAAAGCTAAAGCAGGGGGCCTTACCCTCTCTGCCTTCTTCATCCTGGTGTCCCTGAGCTCAGCACCCCTGTCCTGGTCCCCACTCCTGCCCCGGGAGGTGCTGGCTGTAGTGGAGCTGGGTGGGCACTAGGTGTCAGCAGGAACCAGTTGTTAATTGTTCCCTGGTTGTCACAGAATCGTAAAATGATGTCTTTTGGTTTGGGAGGGATCTTAAAGATGTTCGGTTCCACTCCCTGCTGTGGGCAGGGGCACCTTCCACTAGGCCAGGTTGCTCAGAGCCCTGTCCAGCCTGGCTTTGGACACTTTCAGGGAAGAGCCACCACCTCTTTACCAGTATTTTACCGTCCTCATTATAAAAAACTTCTTCCTTTTAATTGCTTCAGCGTTTCTTCTGCGTTTCAGCTGCTCCCTAACCTGTGTCCTACAGAAAGGGACCATGTTTTTTCTCCTACAGCTGCTTTTTCAGCCACACGAGGTGGCCTTGCAGCTCCCTTGATCCCATGACTGCCCAGGGGAGGAGGGGTCCCTTCTCCATCTATGCCTGCATGGAGAGCTGCCCTTCCCCTGGTTGCCAGCCCATGTTGGCCATTGGACTCATCCACATTCCCAAAGACCCTCCTGGCCACTGTCCTGGCTGTAGGCCACCCTGAACCTGCTCAGGCATTGGAACAGGCTGTCCAAGGCTGTGGTGGAGTCCCCATTCCTGGGGTGGGGATTTAAAACACGTGGATGTGGCACTTGGGGACACGGGTCAGTGGTGGCCTTGGCAGTGCTGGGGGAATAGTTGGATTCAATGGTCTTAGAGGGCTTTGCCAACCTCAACAAGCCCATGATTCTATGGACGTGGGATTCCTTCCCCTGTGGTGGCACATGTGGGGTGAATGCTGAGCAGAACCCCCTGGTATGCTGGGACCTGTATCCATACTCCAAAATCCCAAGTGTGCTCTGAGCAGTATGAGCTCAGGCAAGTGGTCCTGTGGGATCTGATGAGCCAGGAGGGAGCTCTGCCCACCACAGCAGCAGGTCCTCTGTGATGTGCAGAACCCCCAGGTCTCCTGGTGGCCACTCCAAAAACCTGAGTGATTTTTTTTGTTGTCCCCCCCCGTTTCCAGGACAGCTGCGCTTCTGGAACCCAGATGACCTGAATGCCTCCCCTGGCACCTCCCCCAGCCCAGACTGGATAGAGGAGAAACTGCAGGAGGTGTGTGAGCACCTTGGGATCACCAGGGATGGCCACCTGAACAGGAAGAAGTTGGTTTCCATCTGTGAGCAGTATGGGCTGCACACGGTGGCCGGGGAGGTGAGTGACCACATATGGACCCTCACACCACTGCCCATGCCTGGGATTTAGTGCATCCCCCCCAAATCTGTCCTGGTCAACAGGTTGCTCCTTGGCAAGGAGTTTCCAGCTCCAGCTCCTGGTTTTTTCAGCAATATTTCTGGTGTCAGGCCATCAGATGTGCTTGGCTGCTCTAGGTAGGAGAAGGCAGCTGGCGTAACAGCGTCGTGTGCGTGTCTTCTCATGCAGTTGCAGAGGAAAGTGGAATTTCAAAACATTTCTTGGATTCCAGGCATGTCTCCTTAATCCCAGGAATCTTCAGGCTAGACAGCAAATAGGGGTTAAATATTCATAGGTGGTTGCTTATGGCTTTGTGAAGGCCCGAGGGCTGTTCCTGTCCTGCAGCAAGAAAAAGTCCACGAGAAAATGAATTCTTTAGCAAAGAAAAGTCTCTTGTCAACTTAGGATTTAGGTTTATTAAAAAAAACAAGTCAGATTTTTGCATCTTTAAACGACATGGCTTGTAATAATTCCCTCCATGAGACGTGTCTCTGAGCAGGTGTTCCTTTGCAGCACCTGCAATGAAATGTTTTCAGGGTATTAAGGCAGAAAATGGGAAAGAGACAAAGAAAATAGCGAGGGACTAATGTGAACATCTCTGGTGCTGCTTTTCAGAAAGCAGCCTGCCCTGGAGCATCAAACAGATTGATTATAACCTTGCAGTGTCTTACTGTGGTTTTTTTTGCCTGGTCACTTCAAGCTGCTGAGGGTTTGACATCTCTCAGTACGTTGTGCTGAGGTCACCCTGTCTAGGGAGCAGAATGAATTGAGAGGTGTTTTTTTTCGTGCTGTCTCATTAAGTAGAGACTCCAAGATGACCAGAAGCTTTTTTTTTTCCATGCTGTATGTGTCTGCAGTTTTTCATGTGGAGCTTGCTGTGCCAGCATCAGGCTGATGTGGTACCAGGTAACTCTGACTCTGCTCTTTTTAGAGCCTTGGGAATAGGATGTTCTCTCTCTGCTGGATTGTTCCTGTGCTGGTTTGGTGATAGATGATGATTTCCATCTCCTTACAGGTACTTGAAGAGGTGCTCCACAACATGGAGCAAGATGGGACCATGAGTGTAGAGGACTTCTTTTATGGCCTGATGAAAAATGGGAAGTCACTGACACCCTCGGCCTCCACTCCATACCGGCAGCTGAAACGACACCTCTCCATGCAGGTGAGAAACTGAGCTGGATCCTGGCAGAAGAGGAGGAGAAGCCCTGAACAGATCCCATTTAGCCTGTCTCCTCCTCTTCCTTGCTGTTTTTCCCTGGAGGGACAGCTCTGAGGGTCCCCTTGCCCCGTGGAGGCAGGAGGTGGTGACAGGGAGCTGCCCCAAAAGCAGATTGCAAATTATCTCTCAGAAAAAGCTTCTCTGGGAGAGCTGGGGGTGATAAAGCAGGAAACACCCTCATGGTAAAGGAGAGGTGGCTCTGGCAACCTGAGAAGTGCAGTAAGTAAATGGTATAGAGTTAGAAAGTCCTGGAATGTTTTGGGCTGGAAGGGACCTTAATGATTGTCCTATTCCACCCCCAGCCATGGGCAGGGACACCTCCCACTAGCCCCGGTTGCTCCAAGCCCTGTCCAGCCTGGCCTTGGACACTTCCAGGGACTCAGGGACAGCCAGTATAAACTGGGTGCACAGGGAAGTGACACCTGGGGCAGGCTGGGGTCTGTGGCCCTGCAGGTCCCACATCTCTTTTCCAATGATTATTAATTTTCTGAGAGAGAGTTTGAAACCTACTCCCTGTCTTGGCCTGGGAGCCGAGGGCTATACCCAAAGCACCTCTGCATATACTCCCTGCAGCCTTTCGGGGGGGGGTGGTGACACTCAACCCCAAAAATGAGCAGTGGAAAACACTTCTGGAGCGCTGGGGACAGCTCTGAGCTGCTCCTCCTTGGGTTCAGCTGAAATCCGAAGTGCCTGGTTGCGCCGCGGCGTCACCGGGAGTGCTCCCACTGGGCTTTTGCTTGGCAGCGAGGGGAAAGCAGGCATTAATCCCTAATCCCCAGAGAAGGCAAAG
>JAWWLT010000169.1:62313124-62332049 GCA_035040995.1 Premnoplex brunnescens
TGTTTAAGGTGAGGCTGGATGTGGCATCAGTGCCACGGTCTGCTAATCACAGTGGTGTTGGATCAAGGGTTGGCCTTGATGGTCTTGGAGGTCTTTTCCAACCTGTCTGATTCTGTGATTCTACGATCATGCCTCCCCTCCTCCTTGGCATCACTGGATGTGGTGGCAGAGGCAGGGCCTGCACCCCCAGAACGTTCTCCACCTGCTTCTCCTGACGAGCTCTTGTTGCCCGTGGTGCCCGTGCAGGAAGCTGGACGAGGAGTACAAGGAGCGCATCGCGGCGCTGAAGAACGAGCTGCGGAGGGAGCGGGAGCAGATCCTGCAGCAGGCAAATAAACAGAGGCTGGAGCTGGAGCAGGAGATTGAGAAGCTGAAAACGGATGAGAATTACATCCGGGACCGCCTGGCCCTGGCCCTGAAGGTAAAGGGGACAGCCAGGGCTTCCCCCAGAAGGGAGGGACACCTTGAGCAGGGATTGATGCTTGTGGATGTTATGGTGTGTGTTGAGCTGGCCAAAAGGAATTGAAGCAGCAAGACAGAAGCGTGTCCATGAGGTTTGGTTTCTGGGTCACCTCCATGGATTGTTCCAGTTCAGATCTCTGCTGCCATCAAGGGCAGAGCGTGTGGGTGCATGGCTGCCTCGCTGGTCCTTTTTCTGTCCAGCCAGGAGGTAAAACAGCTTGGCAAGGTCTAAAATGTTGCTTTAAAAACAAATCAAAGCCCAAAACATCTAAAGCAAACTTGCTGTTACGCCTTTTGGAGGTGCCATGTTGGGAATGGGTTGTGTGCACATGGATTCGTAATTCCTGGCTTTGGCTGAAGCCTGGGACAGTGTCCTGCACCAACTTGACTGGGAGAAACCCGTTTTTTTTTTGAATGAGTTAACACGTGTTTATATTTTTCTCCTCCAAATGCTGAGGTCGTTGGGGGGTGGTTTTTTTTGTCTGCTCCAGGAAAACAGCCGCCTGGAAAGCGAGCTGCTGGAAACGGGAGAAAAACTGGCTGAATGCGAAAGCTTGGCGAGCAAACTGCAGAGGAACTTGGAGAACGTCCTGGCTGAGAAGGTAAACCCTCCCTTTTCCCAGTGGGATTCCAGAATGAAACTGCTTTCACTGCAGTGGAGCTGCCAGTTGAACTGATGGCCAGAGGCTCTTGGGGTCCTTATCCAGGTGGGACCAAAGCACAGCTTGGGTTGCCTTCCAGCTAAGGAAATTAAAGATGCTCCACCTTAGCTGCAATTTTATTCTAATTAAATTAGGAAGCCTCAGAACGAAGCAATCATCCTGCAGATCTGGAAGGATTCTTTTTCTCCCTAGTGCAAAACTTTGGATAAACCCAGGGAAGGTGATCTGTGAGCAGTTCCATAGCATCTCCACTGAAATTAGGTGGAAATCGAGGTGACCAGCTGATCCTGGCTGTGTTACTTGAAACTCATCAGAATATCAGCTTCTCTAAAGGCCAGCTGAGTTTGTGTATCCATAGACAAAGGTTCATGTGCTGGGATTCCCACGCAGGAGCTGTTTTTCCAGCTTCCTTTAAAGCATGGGATTGTTTGTCTCACTGCTAGAAACCTGAAAGCAGAGTGAGTGTGAGAGCCGTGGTGGCAGAGAGAGTTTTTAGGGAGGTTGGTCATTGTTTCCTACTAACAGGGAAAGTAGAGTTTAGTTAAAATCAAAAATCCCAGAGGGGAGGAGGAACAGGCTGCAGGAGTGACATCCATGCTGTGCTCCCGTGGGCTGATGGATGGATGGATGGATAACTGGATCCCATTCCTGTGTTTCAGTTTGGTGACCTGGATCCCACCAGTGCAGAGTTCTTCCTGCAGGAGGAGAGACTGGCCCAGATAAAGAGCGAGTACGAGCAGCAGTGCAGAGTAAGTGCAGCCCAGGGCTGAGCCCTGGCACCTCCTTCACCAAGAGCACCACGGAGTCAGGAAGGTTGGAAAAGCCCTCTAAGATCGAGGCCAACCATTCCCCCAGCACTGCCAAGGCCACCATTGACCCGTGTCCCCAAGTGCCACATCCTTACTTGCAGACAGCAGCACAGAGGGGCTTGGAAAGCTCTTTCCACAGGGACAAGTGGCTGAGCCAAGAGGATGAGATGTCCCGAGAGTGGGCTGGGAGAAGGTCTGTGCATCCCTAGGAATTGAGAGTTGCAGGAGCTTACAGCAAAAATCAGATATATCCATGTCTTTCTGGTTTTCAAACCAGTGCTATTTTCTTAAAGTTAAAGCTGAGAATGGGAAGTTTGTCTTCTCCTCCCCAAATCTTGTATGACTGAAAGATTTCTTCAAGGTGAGCCTGCAGCTTATCTATTTACATATCTCATTTCTGGTGCCTGCAGTGCTACCTGCCCATGTGCTGTCCAGGAAAGCTGTGGCTGCCCCATCCCTGGAAGTGTCCAAGGCCAGGTTGGAGCAACCTGGGCTAATGGAAGTTGCAGTTCACAAGCAAAAATTGCCTAGAAATAGGTGTTGATTTGGCACTTCTTGCTGTGCAGCTGATTTTTCTATTTTTTGAGTATGGCAGGTACAAATCAGTCCCCAAGGTTCACTTTGTGAGCCTTTCAGAGGTGCAGAATTCTGTGTTTCCATGTTCAGGGAGTTCTTTCCCTCAGTCACTGCTGTTCATGGAGCAGAGTGCTTGGGATTTGGGACAAACACCCAGGATATTCTGCTGGCAAAGGGGTGGAAGTTCCAGATGGTAAATGCTGTAATGAGGGGATTTCATCCCTAGTTTGATCTCTTGTTTCTGATTTCTTCTGATTTAATTGTTTCGAGCAGTGTTTGAGGAGGTATTTCTTGACTGTTTGTAAAGGTTCCTGATGCTTAATAAAAGGTCACAGGAAGAAGGAATAAAGTGGAAGGTGCTGGAGCAAGATATACTTTCACCTTTAAGAATTTTGCATCTTGAAATCCCGGAATGGTTTGGGATGGAAGAGACCCCAAAGATCATCCCATCCCACCCCCTGCCATGGGCAGGGACACCTTCCACTAGCTCAGGGTGCTCCAAGCCCCATCCAGCCTGGCCTTGGACACTTCCAGGGATGGGACAACCTGTGCCAGGGCCTCCCCACACTCCCAGCCAGGAATTTCTTCCCAATATCCCATCTTTCCATGCCCTTTGACAGCAGGAAGCCATTCCCCCTTGTTGTTTTGCTGAGAGGAGGATGGGTATGGCACGATGGATTATTGAGAAGTCTTTCCCTACTAAATGTCCCGTGGTTGATGGGTGGGATGCTCAGCTGCTTTGGTTCCTTTCACTGAGGTTTCCTTTCCCCCCCTCTCAGGAGCTGCAGGACCAGGTCGATGAGCTGCACTCGGAGCTGGAGGAATTCCGTGCCCAGGGCAAAGTGCTCAGGCCTTCCCTGAAAAATTCCCTGTCGGAAGAGTTTGACATTGAGCTGAAGGGTCACGGCAACAGCGGGATTGAGCCCGACCAAGGTACAGAACATCTCCTGCAGGACCAAGTTCTGGGCTCTAGGGGTTTGTCATGACCTCTTGGAGGCCATTCCATGAAAACCTGCTCAGTGAGACTCGATCACCACTTGTGTTTTGGTGTTGAGTGTTGATTTGGGACGTGGCTGCTGGACTATATTGCAAGCTGCAATTAATATTTGCAGTCACTCGTCTGTGTTTGTGGTGGGAATTTGGGAGCTGCAAGTGGCTGCCTAAAGCAATTGAGATTGATGAAATAATTCTGCTGAGAATGAGATAGCTAGATAGTTAGATATTCCAGAAGTAATGTTTTTGTAGTAATATAAGAGATTACTGTGTAATTTTGATTTCTAAAGGACTTGGTTCAGAAGACTGCAACCCATTAAATATGAGCATAGAGGCAGAAATGGCCATTGAGCAAATGAAGGAGCAACATCACAGGGATCTACATCACCTCAAACAGGAGCTTGAAGACACAGTAAGTGTTGGAATGAGATGGTCTTTAAGGTCCCTTCCCACCCAAACCATTCTGGGGTTCTGTGACCCCAGTAAGAAATAAAGCTTTGCAGGGGAAATCAAGAATGTGTGAATAGAAATATTCAGTATAATGGATATATAAAACTATATCACATAGAAATATGGAGGAGAAAACATCTCTGTAGAACATTCTGTGGGAAACCTACCCTGTTCTCCTTTTGTAGGTGAGCCACTATGAAAAGCAGCTGGATGAGACAAAAGCCCAGTGGGAAAAGGAGCAAGAGGACATGAGGAAGAAGTATGCTGAGGAGATGAACGGCCTGGAAAAGCAGATAACTGGCCTTCAAAACCAACTAGCAGAGCTGCAGGGGGAGGCAGCAGCGCTCAGGGAACAGCAGGGAGAGCTCGACTGCAAATACAACGAGGAGAAGAACAAACTGCAGATGTGCTTTGAGGAGGAAAAGGCCAACCTGCAAGAACTGCTGAGGCAGGAGCACGAGGAGGACGTTCGAGCCAGACTGGAGCAGGTCAAAGAGAAGTTCAGTCAGGAGCGGGAAGAGCTGATCCAAAATGGGGTCTGGGTGGAGGAAAAGATGAGGGTCTTGGTGCAGACGCTGCAGGAGGAGAAGGGAGAGCTGGAACGTGGCTTCCACGAGCAGCTGAAGAGGCTGGCAGAGGTGCACGCCCTGGAGAAGGAAGAGCTGCAGCAGGAGCTGCTGAGGAAGCACAAGCAGGAGCTGGAGGAGGAAAGGTGAGCGTGGTGGTGGGGATGGTCGTGGTGTGCTGGACTGCCATGGCTTGGTGTGGGGATCGAGGTGGACCTAGTGCAGATGACACTTAATTCCAGCTGGTTTATTCCCTGTTTTATTCCACAACACTGGGCTGCTCCTCAGGGATTTTTTTTTTTTCCCCTTCTGACCTTTCTCAAGCAGATATTTATATTCATTTTTAGCTCGCCCAGAGGCAACAACGCTGTTAAAGCATAACCAGGCGTGATTAACCTGAGCTCAGTTCAGGATCCCATGCTTTGTCCTTCTAAAACATTGGGGTTTTCAGAGTTGATAAAGAAAGAAAGGGATGGCTGGGCAATGCTTTTAGCCAAGATTGAGTGTCAGAAGAAACCGAAACCATCCTGGGGTGCTGGGGGAGATGAGAGTAAGAACGTCTGCCCCCGAAATTCTGAGCACAGGAACAGAAGGGCACACATTGCACCTGAAATCTTTTCTGAGGACGTTCCATGAGTTGTCATGCTTTTCCAAAGCTTTTCCTTTTTGAAGTTTCACCAAATTGCCTCAAATTTAACTTTAGCTCTCTGAAACACCCATCCAATAGTATGAAACTCAGTGAAAAAGGGCTTTATCCAGCTTGTTTTATTCAGCCATTTGAATCTCTTTGAGGTAGCCCAGAGTTTAGTAATATTTTATATTAACCATGTTTAGGAAAAAAATGACAAGTGACTATAACAGAAGAGCATCTCATGCACAGACTCAGTTTTCTGTGGACACACAAACACTTGTGAATAAATACAAAGAGACACTTCAAAGCCTGGAAGGTCGTTACCAGCGGGAGCTGCGGGAACTTGCAGAGCAGCAAAGAGAGGAGAAATCCCGGTGGGAGTTTGAAAGGGAGGAGATTGCTCAGGAGGTGGCTGAAGCCCACGAGCAGCTGAAGGAAAGCCTGGCAAGTGAAAAGGCTGCTTCTTCTGCCCTGAGCCAGGAGAGGGATCTCCTGGAGAAGAACTTCAAGGAAGAAGTGAACAAGCTGGTGTGCGAGAGGGAGCAGCTGGAGAAGGAGCTGGAAGACCTGAGGAGTGCTGCTGAGGAGCAGGAGAAAGGGCTGAGGGAGAAAATAGCCCAGCTCCAAAGAGACCATGAAAAAGAGCTCAAGGACAAAGATGACCAAATATCTGCCGTGGAGGAAAACGGGAAGCTGGTGAGGCAGAAACTGGAGAGACTGGACAGTGAGTATAAGCAAGAGAAAGAGGAGCTCAACTCCAAACTTCTTGCTCTGGAGAGCTTGAACAAAGACATTTGTGCACGAGCAGAGACGGAAAAGGCCGAGATGAGCTTGGAAATCTCAGCCCTTCGAGGGAAGGTCCAGGAGCTGCGGTGGGAGACGAGTTGTTTCTCTGCCCTCCAGAGCCATTACAGGGCCCTGGAGAGCGAGTACGCAAAAGCCAAGAGCCAAATCGCTTCTTACCCCGCTGGGGCACCTCTGGGGGATGAGACAGAAGTCTTCCAAAACCTGCAGAAGGTGCACGAGCTGGCTGTGAAGGAGAATGTGAGGATGGCTGCCCAGATCCTCCGGCTGCAGCACCGGCTCCGAGCGGCGCTGCCGGAGCGACCTCCCAGTCCCGGCTGCTCCGGCTCGGAACCGGAGGAAATGGATCCCAGTTTTGAAGGGCTGCCCAGTGATTGTCGAGGTGCAGAGAAGGGGATGGATTCAAATGTCCTGCCACCCATGGAGGCTGATAGTACAGACCTGGAAGATGTGACGGAGGTGGATTCAGATCTGGAGGAAGGATGCGTGAAAGCCGCGGCAGGCGACCACGCACTCAAGGCACGGGGGTGTTGGATGCAAGGAACTCAGGCAGCTCTGGATGCTGGTGGCAGTGAGGACTGTGACAGGAGCCAAGAGCTGCTTTTTTGGGTGCCTCTGCTGCCAAAAACGAGAGATCTCGAGACAATTCCCAGACCAAAAATGCCACATAACGATGCTAAACAGCAGAAAGCTCATTCGCTAAATGGCAGGGTAGCTCCCAAAAATAAAGGGCTTGTTTCTGATGCTTTGAAGCTGCAGGTTGAGCTGGAGAAGGCTGAAGAACTGAGTGAAGCCTCTTTTGTGTTGGACCATTCTGCTGGAGCAAAGAATGGTGACCTGAAGAGCGTTATAGCTCAGCTTTGGAAAAGGGTCGAAGAGTTGGAAGACAGATCCATGGCACAGGCTGAGCTCCTGTCTCTGCAGGAAGAAATTCAGGTGGAAAACGAGGAGCTGAGAGCTGAAATGGTCCAGTTAATGGAAAGGAATAAAGTGCTAGAAGACAACCTGCATAGGCTGAGAGGCCTTGGTTGCAAAGGAGAAGGCGGCGAGCTGCAAAGCGTCGAGTTCCGAGAGGAAAACGCGCAGCTCCTCCACAAAGTTAAAGAACTGGAAGATGCCCAAGAGCAAGACGCTCAAGCAAACGTAGACACGCACAGCGACCCGAGACGTGGGGAGGTGGGAGAACATCCCACACCATTCCCAGCTCAACGGGACCGTTCCCAAAGCGACGGCGCGCTGAAGACGGGGGAGCCCCAAGAGCCCGACGGGAGGGAGAAGGCGGCGGCCGCGGCTGTCCCCAAACGCCCTGGCGAGGAGAGGAGCGTGGTGGTGGCACAGGGCCTGCAGAGCACGTGTGCTGAGCTGCAGCAGAAGGTTGATAGCCTGAGGTAACGTAGCCTGTAGCCACACTAACGCTGCCCGGTGCCGGCATTAACCGCTGTAGATTAGCCACGAGTCGCGCACGGTGCCGTGGACTCCTAACTCCTCTGGGCTTGGAGAAGCACCGCCGGAAGGAGTAGATGGGGGTGACTCCTCTCCTTGGCCATGGAGCGACCTGCCAGCTGTCCCGTGGATGTCCCCATCGGTGTCTGGCTCCTGGTAGAGAAAGCCCCTGTAATTCCGTGTCCAAATTGCGCGGTAATGCTTGCAGAGCGCTTTTAGCTTTTACTAATATCACTCGGCTCCGTTGGTTCCCTCGCGACGCTGGGATTGCCTCTGCTTTTCACAGGGTTTCACTTCATGCTAGAGGGTTGTGGTAGTTTGAAATGCTGAAAGGGCTTCTGTTCTTTCTCGATATTTGAGAATTAGTGACTTTTTATCCCCCCAATTAGGAATCCATCAAGTGTCCGATATGGTAAATCCCATTGTAACACAGAGGACATCACAGGTTTTACCCACTTGTTTTTAAGTGCTGTATTTCAGTAAGGAGTTTTATTTTATTTGGGTGTTTTTTTTAAAGTGGATAAAGTGGTTTAATTATTGTCCAGCACCAGCTTCCTGTAGGAAATGGTTCTTTCAGGTGTTGTAGCATGGTGAAGTTATTTCTGTCCAATGGCCTGAGGACAGAAAAGGCACTTTCCTCCCAGCAGTGCTGTTCCCAGAATTCTGAATTCCAGCTGGGGAAACAGCTTTTGCTTTCCTGGCAGTCTGTATGTTGTAATGTTATTTGTAACTTAAGGACTGGTAGATACAGAAACTTTGTAGGTTTTAACTCAAGCTATACAAAAACATGCCAAAAAAACCCCTTTTTTTTTTTAACAAACTGGGGGACGTTCTTACCAAAAAATTATAAATTATGAATATACCATTTATGCCTAAAGCAAGTCGATTGTAGCTTGGCTTTGAAGCATCACAGGCAGCTCAGGCTCCCAGGATGTTGCACAGGGGCTGCTCTCACTGTGTCACCTCTCTGCCCCAGATGTGAGGCCGAGAAGCTGCGAGAAGAAAACGCCGTCCTGAAGAACGAGGTGACTTTATTAAATGAGGAAGGAAGTGCCTCCAGCCTGAAGCTGAGGGAGCTGAACGGGTCCAGAGAAGAAATGAGGTGAGAATTCCATGCCTTGAGGCTCTTGGCATGATGGTTCAGCCCTTCTCTCCAAGCTCCTTTGTGTGTGAGGGGTTCTAACACATCTGAAATGGGTTTATTTTCGTGGGGCTGTTGGAAATCCAGCAGCTGAGATCCTTTTCCGTGCCCATATTCCTGGCTGTAGGCATCGAGATGACCCAGGAACACACACACAAGCACAGATCTCCTTGGGGGCTGAGCTGATGGAATTATTTGTGCTTCAGCAAAGGCAGGGAAAGGTACATGGAGCAGATGATTCCAGAGATTTGGTCTTTGGCAAGTACAGAACCGTCTGTGATCCTGGGATGATTCTTCCCTTCTGGAAAAGGCCTTCATGGGGTACCTGGAGGGATTGAGCCCAACTTAAACAATCAGTGGTGCTGAGATATAAGTAAATACCCAGCATTGCCATTTCTGGAGACGTTAAAAAATAACCCATTCTTAAAATCATGGAATCACTAATGTTGAAAAGCCCTCTATGATCATCAAGTCCAACCATTCTCCCAGCACTGCCAAGTCCACCACTAACCCATGTCCCTCAGTGCTACATCCACAGAGCTTTTGAACACGTCCAGGGATGGGGACTCCACCAGGACTTGACAGCCCTTTCAGTGAAGGAATTTTCCCTGATGTCCAACCTAAACCTCCCCTGGTTTAGTCTGTGTCCTATTGTCCTGTCTTAATTAACACATTAATAAGTGATTTTGATGGTAATGAGGTTCCATTTTTCCTTAGGCAAAAGATAGAGGCTGTGAGGAAGGAGAAAGTGGCTGTGCAGAAGATGGTTGACAACCTGAAAAAGCAGGTGTGTGGTCAGGGCCTGGAACCTTCTCTCCAGAAACCATCACTCTATAAAAGCTCTTCCTTGCATGGTCACAAAGGCAGCAGAAAATGACCATTTGATAAGTTTAAACTTTGATAACTCTTCTTCTTGGGATTGATTTGAGGCTTGCTTGACCTGGTCAGGAGACAACGGCTGTAACCATCCAGCTCACAGGCTTGAGAGCCCTTTCCAAAGTCAACCTGGCAAGTTTACTTTGTAGGAATACAAAGTTTAGATCTTTGTCTTGTAGTCTTTGCAGCAGTCCAGGAGAAACAGAAATGATGTGACTCAGCCTCTGCTTATTTCCCAGCTGGCTGGGTCTAGGAATTCTGTCAGCTGGACCCACGTGATCGGTGCTTTTATTTGCAGGGTGGTTTGTTATGCTGGCCAAAGGAGAAGGTTTAAGGAGCTTTTACATTCGTGGCCCTCTTAGTGTTGCTTAGGAGAATTCTTCCTGGAATAATCTCCTAGGATAACCCCCAAAATCCACCTCAGCATGGCAAAGGGGAGGAGGCACGGTGGTGTGCTGGGTGACTGATATAACTGCTCTAATTAAGGCCAATTAGCTGGTCAGAGTCACTGTTGGAGGGGCATTTGTCAGATCTTTCATCACCTTAATGGAGAGGAAATGTTAAAAATCTCATTCCCTGGGGAAAACCAGTCCTGGCTGACTCTGCTGTCCCCACTCAGGTGGCAGATCTGAAGACCAGGAACCAACAGCTGGACTCGGAAAATACAGAACTTAGCCAGAGGAACTCCAAAAATCAAGCAGATGTGCAGGATCTCAACCAACAGCTGGCAAGGGTGCTCAAGGAAAAGGAGAGGGAAGAGGGAAAGTGCACCCTGGAGGAATGGGAAAAGGAGAGGCTGGTACTGAAAGAGGAGCTGGAAAACTCCAAAAGAAAGGTATGGCTTATACTGGGACGACTGGATTTTCAGGTGCTATGGAATTGGCATCCCTGTCTTGGGATGTGCGTGGGCTTTCAAAGCTGGGCTTTGTCTTGGAAATGGAGCTTAGGGATGCCAAATGTTTCCCTGCCCTCCTCACATGTGTTCATGCAGTGCCATCCCAGCTCTAACCATTGGCACTGGCTGCAGCATCACCTGCTCAGCCTTCAGTATCCTCTGGGAGGCTCCCAAATGGAAATCTGAGCCCTTTCCTCTTTGCAGTCATCAAATCTGGTGTCGTCTTTGGAGATGGAGGTGTCAAAAATGAAGGTTCAAGCTCATCTGCTGGAGCAGGACAACCACATCCTCAAGCAGGAGCTGGAGAAGACAAAACAGGTATGGTATCCTATTGCCCAGAGGAACTGGGGCTGCCCCTGGATCCCTGGAAGTGTCCAAGGCCAGGTTGGATGAGGCTCGGAGCACCCTGGGCTGGTGGGAGGTGTCCCTGCTCATGGCAGGGAGTGGAACAGGATGGTCTTAAAGATCCCTTCCAACCCAGACCATTCTGTGATTCTGTTTGAGTGCCATCAGATAACCTTCACCATCTTTTAATGTTGGAAATAGTTACTTTTATGACCGTTCTTGAAAGAAATTAAGGGAATGTGACTCCTCTGGAGACAGTCTCTGGGTACAATGGACAATTGTCCAAATAAGTTTGGGCTCGCTTGGGCTTTGCCAAATGATTTTTTTGGGAGCAGTGGATCTCCAGAGAAGCTTTGATCAAGACAGAGATTTAAAGCTCTGATCGAGGGACAGACAGGACAAATGGGATCCACAGGAGAGCTGGTGGTGATCCATCCAGCTCCTTGTGAGGGCTGAGCTCTTGCACCGTGTCCTCTCAGAGAATTCCTATTGCCAAACTCATCTGGGGATATGGAGGGAGATAATTTCCTGGAGGGCCTCAGTTATCTCCTGTCGAAGCACAGTTCAACTGGCTGGAAATATGTGCTAATGAGCACAGATAATGAAGGCTACAAATGAGTCACCTCCCTGATTAGGGCTCCACAAAGTCATTTTCTGTGCAGTGTAGCACTCATTGGAGGCACCCAGTGCTCAGGGTGGAGAATGGCCCTGAAAAGGAAAAGCAGCACTGAGTGACTTGTGGCTGGGTGTAATTACAGGCAGGATTGCCTGGGAGAGGGCAGAGTGCTCAGCTGGGGAAAGGATCAGGAGCCAGTACAGTGGGTTTCCCTCCCTGTTGATTTAGGTGGGATGTTGGGAAGGAATTCCTGGCTGGCACAGGGTGCCCAGAGAAGCTGTGGCTGCCCCTGGAACACTGGAAATGTCCAAGGCCAGGTTGGACTGGGCTTGGAGCAACTTGGTCTAGTTAAGGATGAACCTTTAAAGGTCCCTCCCAACCTAAACCATTCCATGATTCTATGACTTGCACACCAAGTTCTGCAGCAGCACAGAAATGCAGCTGTGAGGGGTTTGCCTTCCACAGCTGCCCAGGTGCCCTGATCTCTCTGACCTTCAAAATGAAGTTTCGAGCTTAATTACGAAAAATGAAAAGCTGCAGAAGGAGAAAGAAGCCCTGAGTGAGGAACTGAACAGATGCATTGACAAGGTAAGGAAACTGCAACCCCCTCCATCACCACGTGCTGTTAGAATTCTTGTATCGTTATCTGTGTCATCATAACCCCTAAAACTGCTTTAGATAATTTTTTGCCATAAAATAATAATAAGTTTTTGCGATAAAAGCCGAGTTGCCCCTGCCTGGGTTTTTTTTTTCCTGTCTGGGCTGAGAGAGGAAAGCTTAAATTCTGGAGCAGAGCTTTGCTGTAACTGGATTACGTAGCAAATTCCAACCATTGCAAGGAAGAGAGTAATACTGGATGTAAATACTGCAGCAGGACAAGGAGGACAGTGTTCTTGGACTTTCATTGCAGCCTTAAAGTGGTGTAACTGCTCTGCACGCTGGGAATAATGACCCTGTTGTGTGGAAATTCAGGCTGGGAGCTTTTTGATTTCTTTGTGTCGCTGTGACTCCCTCTGGCTTAACCCTCGAAGTCAAATGGAGCTGTAGCAGATCCTGAGTGAGGCTTTTTCTTTGCAGGTCGCTCAAGTCAGCTGCTTGGAGAGTGCAGTTGGCAGCCTGAAGCAGGAGCAGAAATCCTGGGAGCAGCAGAGCCAGGCACTGAAGGCACAGCTCAGCATCTCACAAGAAAAGGTACAAAATTCTGGTTATTTCTTTTTATTGTTACACCCCTAGATCATCTCTCACAGTGCTTTCTTTCACTGCACCCCCTCCTGATGTGCAGCAGAGAGTGGCTGCTTTGAGGGGCTTTCAGAGTGATGCTCTTAAAGGACAAGAGGAAACTTCTAAACACAACAAGGGACTTTCTTCTCCCTGAAAAACAAACGATGCTGTTTTGCATCTACAGCCAAGTTACTTTTGCCAACCCACTCAGCCTGGTCGTTCCTAAAATGCTGCAGCAACTTTGCTCCTGCCCTCCTGGGGCAGGCTTGGCTGTCCCCAGGCAGGGAGGGGAGTGACAGTCTGGCTGCTTGGCTGAGCTCTCCTGGGCTTTCTCCTTGGCCTTGGGCTGCCAGGGTGGATAAATAATTCCAGGGAAATCTTCTCTTCCAGCGTATCCCAGCAAATGTTGAGGGCTGGAAGGTGTCTCTGTTAAATGCAGCATTGTGTCTGCATTCAGAGTGGGTGGCTGCCAACTTGGAACAGAAAGTTGGGAAATCATTTAGAATCGGAGAGTTGGAAGGCTGGAAAAATCCTCTAAGATGGAGTCCAACCATCCCTTAGCACTGCCAAGGCCACCACTGACCCGTGTCCCCAAGTGCCACATCCACAGGGCTTTTAAATCCCTCCAGGGATGGGGACTCCATCACTGCCCTGGGCAGCTCTGCCAGGGCTGGACAACCCTTCCCATGAAGAAATTTTCCTTAATATCCAATCTAAACCTCTCCTGGTTTGAGAGAGGTTTGTTTGAGGCTGTTTCCTCTCCTGCTGTCCCTTGTTTTGTGGGAGCAGATCCCAACATCCCTCGGGCTCCTCCTTCCTGTCAGGGAATTGGAGAGAGCGAGTCAACATTCCCAAAGGGTCAGCGTTGCACCTTCGCTCCTTCCATCGGAGGTGCCACAAACATGTGACACCTGGTGCATCCCCCAGAAATCCCGGTGCATCCCCCAGAAATCCCGGTGCATCCCCCCGAAATCCCTGTGCATCCCCCCGAAATCCCTTTGCATCCCCCAGAAACCCCTTTGCATCCCCCCGAAATCCCGGTGTAGCAAGGCTGATTGCTGCTCCTTGCAGGTGCAGAGCCTCGATGCCACCCTACAGAGCACCAACCTCCAGGTGTCCCACCTGCAATCCGACCTACGGGCGGCGCAGCAGGAGAAGGAGACGCTGAAGCAGGAGGTGATGTCTCTGCACAAGCGACTGCAGAGCACCGGCGAGGAGGTGAAAGGCCTTCAGGTGCCTCAAAACTTAATGGGGTTCTTGTATATTCTCTGTCAAGCTGATTTTTAGAAACCTCGTTAAGCGACCAGGCGATCTCCTGAGTCTCCACCCTGCCCCGAAAGGAAGTGCTGCCAAAACCAAACCCCCAGATCTGTGCACGGGGTGTGAATTCGCACCTTTCAGCTACAGAAATGAACACACTGATTGAGTGAGGGTCTAATCTTCAGGCCAGCTCTCTTTTGAAAGGTGCAGAATTACGCCAGCCCCTCTTAACTAATGAGGATCTGTGACTGGAGGAGGTTGTGGATGGCAGTCTTGGGATTGGTGTTATGGATTCACTTGGTAATTTGGCTCGTTTGCCGTGTAATTAAGGAATATTTAACGTCCACGTGGCAAAGAGGCAGTTTCAGAATCGTACAACAGGGCCTGAATTACAGCTATTACCGACTAACACATAATTCTGGGTTCCATTTTGCTCTAAACAGAGCACAAATGGCTTTATTTTCTTGGGCTGCTGAACTCTGTGCCCTCCCTGTGCACACAGTTATTATCCCTGATTTCAGGCAAGGGAAGCACTCGGGCTTTGCCGAGTGGGGTTCTGGGGAGAAAAGAGCTGGGAGGAACACGGGAATCCTGCCACTTCAGAGCCTGCAGTCACCAAAAGCCACCTCAACCCCTGCCTGAACAGAGGAAATATCTGCTTCTTTGTTTAAGGCCTAACCCTGCAATTCTGTCTGTCTTAAGAACCGGGTTGTGGAAGGGGCTGTGCCTTCCCCAGGGCTGCAGGAGCAGCAGGGGCCGATGCAGTGGGATGAGCCGGAGCAGCTGACGGATGGGGAGCACAACCTGCTCAGGCAGGAGAATGAGAGGCTGCAGAGGGAAGTGCAGAGCACTAAAGCAGACCTGGCTCACTCCAGGGAGAAGGTAACTGGTCACAGAAGGGCTGGGGTTGGAAGGGAGCTCTGGAGATCATCCAGTCCACCCCTCTGCTCGAGGAGGTTGCACACCCAGGATCGTCCCCAGGCAGGTTTGGAGTATCTCCAAAGGAGGCTCCACAGCACTCTTAGGATGTTTCTCTTCCTCAAAAGATATTGCTGTTAATTCTTGTCCTAGATGCTGGTCTGGCTTCCACTTAACACCCTCCCATTTTTGAGTTTAAAAAAACTCAAACATTTTTAATATGCCCTCTGTTGTTCTTGAGCAATTCCTTGGCTCGCAGTGTTGGGCACATTATGGGGAGGAGGAAAGGAAAGGAGAGAAGGACAAGATGCTCAAAGGTAAAGTGTCAGAAATATCCCCAGAGATACCCAGAGAAACTGTGGCTGCCCCTGGATCCCTGGAAGTGTCCAAGGACAGCTTGGATGGGGCTTGGAGCACCCTGGGCTGGTGGGAGGTGTCCCTGCCCATGGCAGGGGGTGGCACTGGATGGTCTTTAAGGTCCCTTCCAACCCAACCCACTCTGTGATTCTATGAGTAGATGCAATTAGATGTTTTAAATGATCTGGAATGTGTTTCCACCTCTGTTCTTCCCCGATCTCTTCAGATCCGACAGCTGGAATCCACAATCCTTTCCCTAAAGCACCAAAAGCATCAAAGCCAGTCAGGCATCGTCAAAGCCATAGAGCAGGAGAAGCTGAGCTTGAAGAGGGAGTGTGAACAGCTCCAGAAGGAGCTGTCATCTGCAAACAGGAAGGTTAGTTGGGGCTGGGGAGGGGAGAAGCTCTGACTTTCCTCTTCTCTGAATTTGTGCTCTTTGTCCCTGTCCCAAGAGCTGGCTGTGCCCTCTGCATCAACAGGGCACGTGATGCTGCGTGGCATCACCTGTAGCAAAGCATTGCATTTGTCCTGTGTTTCAGTCTTGAATTGTCTTTATATTTAATGGTTCAGGACATGAGTGTTGGGGAGAAAAAAATTAAAAGAAAAATTAAAAAAAACTGATGAAATAACCAAGTGCTGTTTTTCTGAGGAAACTTCTCCTGTCTCTGCTAGATCAGCCAGATGAATTGTCTCGAACGTGAACTGGAAACCAGCTCAGAAAACGAAGGGCTGAGGAAAAAGCAAGTCAAGCTGGATGATCAGTTAATGGAGGTACTTCTCAACCAGGGCTGACTGGGGGGGCTTTGTCACTGTCTCACTGAGCCCGTGGATTTATTTTAAAGCAACTTCTAGATGTGTAGGAGCAGAGCAAACTGATGGAAACTAGACTGAATCTCTCCTAAGGTTGAGCTTCCTCTTTCATGGCCGAGGTGCAAGCGTGACAAATGTTGTGGTTTATCAGAATTCCCCATCAGGCTTCAGGTAGAAAATCAAACAGCAGAGAAATTTGTCTCTGTGCTCGAGGCAGGGCTTAACCCTTCCCTCTCCCTCCCTAAAACACGGCACTTCAAATGCTCTGACCAACGTTTGTGGTGCTGCTCTCGGTGTAGAACCCTGCTCTGATTTACTGAGGGAGTCGTTTGCTCAATTGAAACCTTGTTGTCTTACCTGGGTCGTGATAAATTAACCACTTACACAACTTACTGCTGTTTGAGATTCTTCCAAAGCCTCCCAATTATGCAGGATATTAAAAGTGTCCAACCCTGAGGAGTCCTTGGAATGGGGCAAAGCTTGACTGTGTTTAGTGTGTCCCTTAAGGCCAGCCCAGACCTCTGAGCTGATGTCCTGGTTTTGAGTTTAAAACGTAAATTTTGGCTTTTTCTTATAAATCAAAGCATCTTTTAGACGAGGCTTTTGCAACGCTTTGAGAGACTTCAAGGGAGCAAATAGGAAACGTTCTGTAATTAGCTATAAAACTCTAAAAACTTGATTAGAAGATGAGATTTTCTGACAAGTTAATGAGAAGACTGTTTATATTCCCCGTGCTTTTATTTCTATAGTCTTAATTAAGCTCTGGGAAAAGCACCAGGCACTGTTAAAGCCTTCAGTGCAAACCCCAAGCAGGGAATTGCTTTTGCTCCTAAAATGTGGGTTCCAAACCTCCCAGGATTTTTGTTCCCCCTCTTCCCATTTCCCAGGCAGGTGTGTATGACCTTGGTGACTTCTAACTCTCTCTTTTGTGCCTGTTCTCCTTTTGTTCCTGGCTAACCTGGCTAGAGCTCAGTGGTTGGAAGTAGCAGAGAAGGGTGCAGTTCTCTTTCTGAAATAGTGGGCGAAGGTAGAGCAATGATTTTTCATGTACCACCATAGCATGGAGAAAACATTCCCTTTTTTATTTTTTTTATGCCTTTATTATTATTATTATTATTATTCCATGCATCTTTTCATGGTAAAGAAGCCACTCTTCATTTGAGTGTCAGTTTTGGACTTTGCATTGTGATTCTGTGCTGCTTTTCTAAGGCACTGCCCTGAAAGTGGAGGGGAAAAAACCCAACTGCAGTCAAATGGAATTAAAATGGAAAGGGAGAAAATGAAAAGTGGCTTCCTACTAACCCATGGCCTGTGAGGTTTGAAGGTGTTTGAGTATTTCCCCGTGGTACCTGCATGCTTTTCCACCAGCCTCTCCTTAAATTACCTGCTCTGTGATCCCACTTGGCACCATCCCAATAGTTTAGCAGGTTCATTATTGCTCCATTCTCTTCCCCAGATGAACACAGCAGGACTGTATTGGTTTTTTCATTATTGTTTCATTGGTATTTATTTTTAAGCTGCTCTTGCCCTTAATTGACTGTTTCTTCATTAGATACCTCGTGTGTTTCACAACATGACAGGAACCCCTAAAGAAATTCCAGCTAAAGCTCATTATTTTCGCTGATTGTGTTGTCAGGAAAAGAGCAGCACCTTTCCAGATGAGTTGATTCAAGAGAAAAAAACCCCAGATAACTTAAAATTATACAAATAGTTTTATTTTGAAGTGCTTATAAACCCATTTTCTGTTTCCCTGGGCCAGCAGAGACTTAGAGATGGTCACAGGGCCAGAGGAGCTGCACCACTGTAAAACATATTTATACTTAAGAGATGAACTCAATAGTTGAAATAGAATTCCAAATGGAGGCCTTAATTTTACCACTTGTGGAAGGACAATTCAAACTACTGGGATAATCTTATACACCTTTTCCTAAGGGAACAGGGTAATGGTTTGAGGATAACAAGTGAGAATTTATGAGCTCAACTAGGGAAGAAATTATTTATGTTACACCAATTCAAGCTGCAGATCAGCTTGTCTGAAACATCAGGGGTTCTTACTCTGGAATCTTTTAGTAGTATAAATTATTGCAACTGTGAGTTACTCTACTTTATTCTAAAAAAATTCTAAATTGTTTCATGTGACTCTATTGGCTCTCAATATCTCCACACTCAGCAGTGAGCACAAGGCAAGACACAGAGGGTTTTAAACGTTGAATTTGGAATTAATTGGCATCAGAGTGCTGAAGTGACACTGCAAGTTTGCTGTGCTTTGAGAATGTCCCCTTCTCCACCCGAAACCAAACACAACAAAACCGACCAGCACCACCTTTCCTTTGGGAGCAGCTTTCCAGTAGAGCTGCCCAGAGGGAGGTGATAATAAAATAAAACCTTAAAATAAAAAAAAAACACTCGGAAGTTAAACCTCCCTGGGAGGTTTCAGGTGTGAAGGGCCGGATCAAACCCTAAACTCCTTTACAACTGCATGCCGTTGCATTTCCATTTTTTCCTTGGGGGAAAAAACCACTTGGCTGTCCATCTCCTCCTCCTCCCAACTTGAGCCTCGTGTGTGTGCCTGGAGCATTCCATGGATGCTTCTCCCTCTTTTGCAGATGCTCCACTCCAGCTCCGGCGGGATGCGTAGCCAGAGCCCGCATTCCCAGGAGCTCCAGCAGCAGCTGCAGGGCTGTGCCCTGGTGCCCAGGGAGCAATTCCTGCAGCTCCACCACCAGCTGCTCCAGGCGGAGAGGAGAAGCCAAAGGCTCCAGGAGGAGCTGGAGAGTCGCCCCTCGGACACGACCGTGCGGCAGGTAAAGCTCCAGCTGAGCCCACCCTGGGGCAAGGATGGGCTGGGGTGGGATCCAGGTTCTCTGCTTATGCCAGTTCCCAAGGGGGAATCCATGCTATCCAAACATGGGTTATTGATAATCAAGGGGGATCCATGCCATCCAAACATGGGTTATTGATAATCAAGGAGGGATCCATGCTATCCAAACATGGGTCATTGATAATCAAGGAGGGATCCATGCTATCCAAACATGGGTTATTGATAATCAAGGGGGGATCCATGCCATCCAAACGTGGGTTATTGATAAT
>JAWWLT010000169.1:62349199-62361152 GCA_035040995.1 Premnoplex brunnescens
GCCCAAGGCAGGACTGGCCGTGGCACTCAGAGCTCTGGGCTGGGGGACAAGGTGGGCATCGGGCACAGGGTGGGCTGTCCCAACCCCTCAGTGCCCCCGTGCTTGTGTCACTAATCCCTGGCTATCCCTGGCTACCCCTGGCTGTCCCTGGATATCCCTGGATACCCCTGGCTAGCCCAGGCTATTCCTGGCTACCCCTGGCTACCCTTGGATATCCCTGGATACCGCTGGCTATCCCTGGCTATCCTTGGCTGTCCCTGGATACCCTGGCTACCCCTGGCTATCCCTGTCTATCCCTGGCTGTCCCTGTCTGTCCCTGTTTACCCCTGGCTATCCCTGGCTATTCCAGGCTATCCCAGGCTATCCCTGGATACCCCTGGCTATCCCAGGCTATCCCTGGATACCCGGGATGTCCTGGCTACCCCTGGCTATCCCTGGCTATCCCTGGCTATCCCAGGCTGTCCCAGGATACCCGGGACACCCCTGTATACCCCGGCTCTGCCCGGCCCCCCCCGGTGCCATTGCCCTCCCCGCCGCTCGGGGGCGCTGTGGCCGCTCCCCCCCCGCCCCCCCCATCCCGGCCCTCCGGGCGGCCCCGCCGCTCCCCACAACGCCCCGCGCGACCCCCGGCCTCATCCCGGCCTTTATCCCGGCCTCATCCCCGCCTTATCCCGGCCTCATCCCCGCCTTATCCCGGCCTCATCCCGGCTGTATCCCGACCCCGGGGCCGGGCGGGCCGCCGTGCCGGGCCCTGCGGAGCGGGCAGCGGTGCCGGGCATGCGGGCGGTGAGGGCGGGCCGGGAGGAGGTGGGATGCTGTCTCGGAAGAAGACGCGGACGGAGCTCTCCAAGCCGGGCGAGGTGCAGGGGAAGTACGTGAAGAAGGAGACCAGCCCGCTGCTGCGGAGTGAGTGGCCGGGGGGAGCCGGGGGGAGCCCCGAGGGCTTTGTGTGAGGGCCGAGCGGGGCCTGGAGCGGCCTGGGGTGGGGGGGGGGCCCGTGGAGGGAACGAGGGATGCCCTTTGGGGTGTCCCGTGGGATGTCCCCTCGATGTGTCCCTGGGGGTGCCCCTTCATGTGCCCCCCTCGATGTGTCCCCTCGATGTGTCCCTTTATATGTCCCCGTGGTGTGTCCCCTCGGGGTGTCCCTTCATGTGTCCCCTCGGGGTGTCCCCCCCTCGTGGTGTCCCCATTCATGTGTCCCTTTATATGTCCCCTTGGTGTATCCCCTCGGGGTGTCCCTTCATGTGTCCCCCTCGGGGTGTGTCCCCCTCGGGGTGTGTCCCCCTCGGGGTGTCCCCCTCGGGGTGTCCCCCTCGTGTGTCCGCCCCGGTGTGTTTGTCCCCCGGTGTGTCCCCTCCATGTGTCCCTTCATGTCCCCCTCGTGGTGTCCCCATTCATGTGTCCCCTCGGTGTGTCCCTCGGTGCGTGTTTGCCGCCGTGTGTGTGTGTTTAATCCCTGCGGGGAGGGAGGTTAAAGGGAGCAGGAGTTTCCGAGCGGGCGCTCGTTGTGCCCGGGTTTGGGGGCTTTGTGATTTCCTCGGTTTTCTCAGGTTCAGGGAGTCTCCAGGCTTCGTTTTCACACGAGCTGAAGAGATCGCGGGGCTTGGAGCACGCTGGGCTGGGGGAAGGTGTCCCTGCCCAGGGCAGTGGGTGGCTTTGAAGGTCCCTTCCCAGCCAAATCCCTCCGTGGTTCTGTGATTCTGTGCCCCCTCTCTCTGCAGAACGGAGTGGTTGTTCTCCCGGTGTGTGCTTTGGGAATGAGCTAACTGTCCTGCCAGGCAGTTCTCTCCTAAAATCCCTGTGGAAGCAAACGCTCCAGGTGTTATCCGTGACTCAGCCTGCTGAGGTCACCTGCAATGTGCCCTTGGCTCACCTGGCTCTGATGCCACAGCCCAGTTTTCCTAGGACTGGGTAGAACACTGGCAAATACCCACTGAAAAGGCACTTTTCTTTGTTGATCTTTGAAGGCAACCCGAGACTGAAATGTGTTTATTTACACTGGAACTGCAGGATTAGGCTGGAGTTCCCAGCTAGCAAAATCTCATTTGCTGGCAGGAGGAAAGTGCTCAGCTTTTCTGGAAGCGTTTGCTGCATGAATAGCTGGTTCCTCAGTCAACAGGCAAAATAATTTAGCCGTTTGATTGCACTGACTTAGTCCTTAAACACAAAAACCCACTCACTTTTGTTCTGTCTTGCTGTGGGTGTGCCTGAGGGGTTCATAAATTTACATAGTTGTGCTGTAATAACCAGCTCTTGCATGCTGTGTGTTGGTCGGTGTAAATTTGCTGCTGACACCTTCTGGGGTGCACAGGGTTTTCACCTGGAGAGTTACATTTTGCTTGTAGGAGTTTGGTAATAAAAGGTAATTAATAATGGGCATAACCTCAGCCTAAATCAAAGTTGTCATTTGTGTTGGCTTACCTGGAGGGAAACTACTTCATTTATGTCATGTGAAAGTAGAGAGAGGAGGAATGTTTCCCTTACTGGAGGGTGGCAGTGAAATTGTACAGGAAAAAGTGAAATCTCTCCATTACAGTTTGAGAATTTAACACGTGCAGGATGGCAGCGTTTTTCTGGCTGAACTTTGTGGCTTTGGCATGAGTGGACACGGCGTGGATCCCGTTTCTGTTCCTGTCATGGATTCCTGTGACTGTTTGGGCATTAACATCTTGTTATTCCCAGTTCAGAACTGGTTCCCAGTGAAGCAGTAGCCGGGATATTGGGATTTTCTTGCCCCTTCTAATAGAGAGATGCAAACCCTGACTGAAGGAGGCACAGCACTGAGCGGGAAGTTTGGGGTTATTTTTGTTTATGTGTTTTTTGATGGGTTTGGGGGTGGTTGGTTTATTGTAGCTGCAGTTTCACTGGCACTGCCCTGGCACCAGTTTGTTGCTGGTTTCTGTTGCTCCAGTCCACCCTGCAGCATTCCCGTTGTGTTTGCACCTGCCTCCAGTGGATTTTCCACGCGGACTCCCCCGGTTTCGAGCTGGTGGTCGAATACCTTGAAATGCAAGCACAGGCAGAGCTCTCACTTCTCTTCCACTCCCTTTACCAGACCTGATGCCTTCATTTATCCGCCACGGCCCGACCATTCCCAGACGCACTGATATCTGCCCTCCCGACCCCGCGCCTTCCTACGGCCCTGCTGGAGATGGGATGCTTTCCAGGAACCAGAGTTTCCTCCGAACTGCCGTGCAGAGACCTCCTCACGAGATCCTGAGGCGGGAGAGCAACAGACTGTCCGCCCCCTCCTACCTGGCCAGGAGTGTGGCCGACGTGCCACGGGAATACGGCTCGGGCTCGCAGCCCTTCGTGGCCGAGGGGGAGAACGGCGACGCCGCCGCCCGCTCTTACTACTACGAGCACTTCTACGATGGCCAGCGGAGGCGGCACGAGGACTACAGGTATTACGAGCACAACAGCGAGCTCTTCCAGAGGATGGCCCAGAACCACGGGAGGCACACTTCAGGTAAGGAGGGCTGGCTGCTTCGAGGGGAAATAAGGGGTTCCCGAAGGGTTTAGGGGGGATGGTTTTGAGGATTTGGAGTGTGTCGGGTGTTTTCGTGGTGTTTCCGTGGAGGATTTGATGACGTGCATGCAGAAGGGAGAAATAAGTCTTTGTTGTAGGGTTTATGTCTTAAATAAGAGGGGTCAGGTTGAGCAGGTTTGGGGTTTTTTAATGCCTGGTGTCTGTGAACTCCTCTGCGCAAAGTTGCGTCAGTTCCTGGCGAAGAAGGGGCTTTATTTTTGTGGGTTTTTAGGGGATATCTACTAATGAGGTAGAAAAGAACCAGCAGCTCTAAATTCTAACATTGCAGCATTATTGATGTTGTGATTATTGTATTTTACCTGGCGTTGTCTAATTATTTAATTTGACCTCAGTAATTAAAATAATGTCTTATAATGAGTCAAAGGGAGGAATGACTGCTTTGTGTAATTAGCAAATTGGCATCTGGTCCTCCTCCTTGGCTCCTCTCTTTTAGCTTTTGGTATGGTTTGTAAACATGCCTGTCTTCCCCCTCTGTTTCACCGGAATTTGTCTTTGTTTACTAAAGAACAGCATGGGAAAGAAGAGTCCATTAAATACTACTCTTCTGAAATATTAGATTCTGTATTTGATGTTGCAAAAATGTGTCCTAGGAGGAGTTTGAAACAAACATTTCAAACCTGTAAATCATACACCCTCAACGTGAATTACGTTGTCTGTCACTTGTAATCTGCAAACAAAATAGCAATTAGTCTGTAATGAAATGAATGTCCTGTCTACAAAAATGAATGTGCCAGGGAGAACATCCAGCATTTAATGCTGCTGAGCTCCTGTGTGGAACTGGAACTTGTCAGTGCTTTGTGTTTCCTTTAGCACAGAAGCATTTCCATGAGAAGTGACAGCAGGATGATGGTAGTTAGGGCTGTGAGGCAGGAAATGCTGAAATACTCATTTAAGTCTTGCTGCCCTCCTTTATTTTGCTAAACACATCTGATTTACCTCCATCTCTGCTGGTTGTTGCTCATCCAACAGTCATTAAACACTTACCTGCTCCAGGTAAGGAGGTAGAGTGTGCTGGGATATTGTGGGGAGGATTTCCTAGACCAATCCATCAGTTTAAGTTCAGAATTACTACAATAGCTGTGTCTGCTGAGGAGACCTCCAAAAATGAAAGCTCTAGCATGAAAGTGGAGTTTAAACTATCAGGTTTTTAAAAAGAAGCTAAAAGCAGAGTTCACAGATGTATTTTTCTTAATTGTAGCACCATCTTCTTTCTAAAGAGACTTTTTTTTTTCTCCCTGCTGTGTGTTTACCTGTGTCCCCTCAGCCCTGGGAATCACAAAGTAGCTGCTGCTGTTTGTTTGGGCTTTGTCATTCAGTCTCATGTTTGACATTTAGTAGTTTGAGCAGATTCTACACAGCTTTTGTCATGGGTGAGGATTTAATTTATGCATTTGTAGGGAGAGACAAGGGCGAGCCTTTGCTCTGCCAAAGTGTTTCCCTTTCCTCTGGTTTTTTTTCAATTCATCTCAGCATGGAATAGTAGGAACTCTGAAATTCCTCTGTTTCACCACAGTAAGAATATTGACTTATGTCCTTCATTTTGTACCTCTTTGCAATAATTGCTGATGCTTTTTCTCAGTCAAAGAATTATGTGGCCCAAAATAAGAAAACCTGAGATTTTCTTACTTTCACCCCACCACGAAGCTTCTTTTTATTTGAACCATCCGTGCCTTCAAACCTTGAGTGTTTCCCTTGAGCTACAATCACTTTTCTTTCATTTCTCATGCCTTTTTTCCTGCATTTCCAGAATCCTGAGACAGGCCTTTTGCTTTCATTGTCTTTGTCTAAATTACTTTTTCCTTCCACATCTCCGCTGTTCTTTCTAAATGTTTGACCTGCTAAATATTTTTAATTGAGCTAATTGTTAGCAAAATTGCCTGATACCTACAGTTTCCAAATAAAAGACTCTTCATTAGGTGGAGTCTGTAAATGCTGCCTTCTCCCCCCTCCCTCTGAGGGTCCCCTCAGTCAGTCCTGGTGCATTTTGGGTGGATTCCTAAGGAAATGTTGCCTGATGGGCACAAGGTGTTGTTGCTGGTGGTGGTATTTCATTTAGATGAGTTTGGGGAAGTGAAGGGGTGCCTGTGAACTTCAGCTTTCATTCAAAATAAAGATTCACCTCTTTTATCATTAGGAGAGAAGTTGAAAACACGTTCTTAGTGAGCTCTTCAAAGTGTGCAGCAGATTCTTTCAGAGAGTCTCGTGGCTTGCCAGCAGTTTGGTGACAGCATTACATGCTCTTTCACAGCCATTTCCCCTTGAAGTCACGTTTTCTCTGTCATGATTCAGTTCTCCCATGCCCTCCTTTCCTCATTTTCACTCAGTTTGCTTTTCCTTACCAATCCAGTGCTGCTGATTTTCCTGAGCAATGCCTTCAGTTGAGATACCTCCTCCTTTTACACCTTTACCTACCTCTGTGGCGTTTCTTGGGGTTTTTTTTTCTCATTGTTTTATTTTTCTCTTTTCAGTGTCCTTTTCAAACTTAACTCTAAGAACCTTTACCTGTCTTTCCTGGCCCTGTCTTTCCTCTCTTCTAGGTTAAAGTTTTGGGGAGGTCTGTGGTTGAAGTTATCCCTCCAGTGTAGATTGGAACTAACTTGTAACCAAGACCTCAGAGTTATTTGTCCCTGTGTGAGCGGTAAGCTGAAACGTTCTTCTGTGTCTATGAAAATTGCTGAGACTGAAAGCACTGAAAGATGGGAAGGGACTTTCCTGGGGCTGCATTGGGGTTTTGGTTCACTGGGATGGCAGAGGAGAGGAACAATTTCACCCAGGGCTTTGGGGAAAGGAGCTTCATCCTCGAAATCCTGCCCCTTAAGACTTGCAAACTGGGGTTCATGTTTAAGAGAAGGGCCAAATAAATACAAATCATTACATGAGACCTGTTTAGAGCTAAACCAGCCATACTTTTGAGGTGTGTGCACTTCTCTGGTTTTTAAACAAATAGCAATCCCTGCCCTTTTCTTCCTTTGTGCTGACTTTGCAGTAACTTTGCAGCATAATTCTTGCAGCTTTCCGAGTTCTTCCTGTCGTTTCCTCTCTGTGAAGTTGTGCTTGCTTGGAACAGCCCATCCCCTCTGACAAAAGAGGTCCTTGTGCTCAGGAAGGTGCTTTGGAGTGCCTTAGGAAGGCCTAGGACCTGCAGACCTGTCCAGACAGAAATTACTGGGACTGCTTTTGGCTGTTTTGTTGGTACTTATTCCCTTCAAACGGAGCAGTTTGTTCATCTTCTCTTCCTGTTCTTCATCCCTGTTTGACGAGGGGAAGGGAGAGGATTTTGGCACCCTGCAAAAAAGGGCTCTGAAGGCAACTGGGCTAATTAAAGACAAAGATTGTTTAGCTTGAGTTGTTCTGCAGCACTTGGAGATGTGGCTGGAGCCAGTTGAGGGGAGTTCCTGGGCTCTGAGACTGCCCTGCCAACATCAGCACAGTTCCTCCCAAAGCCTCTCCTCAGGGGTTTTCCTCTTTTCCCTTTATGCTGCTCCTGGGATTTTCCTCCTGTACTTTGCTGACATGGAAATCTTTCCTCCAAAGGACTCAGCCTTCTTTCCAGGTAGGGAATAAACCCCATTTCCCTGGACTGGGAAAGCACTGACACAGCAATTCCAGTTGCCTCTGGTCCATCCTGATGGAAGAAACCCCAACACAACTTCCTTGCTGGAAGAAAACACCACAGATTTGGCACTTTTGGGACTTTGGTACCTTAAGAAACATTTTTAAGGGAAGGAACTCTTTGCACTGGTGTAATGCACTGTGGGATGTGGTGCTCAAAGTTCCAGGTGATAGTTCCAGACCCTAAATTGAAGATACTGTGTTTTAGAAATGGAAGGAAAACACAAAGCCTCGAAGAATTTCAATATTGATGTCCCTTAAAAGCAACAGCAACCTCATTATATACCCCATTTTATATTATACTATATCATTATAACCAAAATGACCAAATCAGGCTAGAAAAGCTCTAAAGAGACATTCTGAAAAGGGTTTTACAACTTCATAAATTCCAATCAATTGCTGACCATCCTTTAGATTTGATGGTGCCACTCAGTGTTTGTAAAGAACATGGCCATCCTTAAGCAGAGGAAAGGAGACCTTTGGAAAAAGCAGATAATTGAAGCAACTCTGTCCCTTGGGAAAGCAGGAAGAATGAGAGTAGGATTATTTGGGATACTTAAATGTGGTACCAACCCCTGATCCAGGGAATATCCTTGTCCTGTGCAGTAAAATCCTCTGTGGAGCTTTGGGAAAATGGGCCCAGACCTTGGCTGGACTTTCAGCACAGCAGAGGGTCATTCCTGGCAGTGTCCATGGGAAAGGCAGTGTCCACACTCCATGGGATTGAGGCTGCCCTGGAACTTCCTTTGCTTTAGTTTTTGGGAAGGATCACACAGGAATTTGCTCTTAGTTCAGTCTCATTATTGATACTTACAGGGGTGTGTATATATATATATATGTATAAAAAAGTCAATTTTCCTCTTCTCTTCTTCTTTAGAATCACAGCAGGAGCTTTTTCTCTCACCTCTGTTTCCACTCTCCCTTAGAGCATCTGTTGAGTCTGTCAGCAAAACCAACATTTAATTTCTCTAATTAAACTCCATTTATAGGCAAAAAAAGAAATGTCTAAATTGTACTAACAGTTGGTTTTAAAGCCACAGTGGGTTGGTGGCTTTAAGGCACTATGAATCTTAAATTTACATCTTAAACTTCCAACACAGCAAAACTTCCAATATGAGCTGTGATTTTAAGGGGGAAAATGATAGTTCCAACCTGAAATATTTGCAACCACCAGTTTACAAATCTGGCCTTTGATTCCTTGTTGATACACAGGTTTATTTTAATGGTGTGGCTCTGCTTCTTCATATATGAAATGAAAATGGCAAAAGGATGTGTAATACATTTGTGGCCTGGTATCAGTTTTGTTCTTTGCATCTTGGAAATTAAAAAAAGAAGCTGTTATTGAGGGAATTCACATCAAGAGAACTTGTGGTGCAGAGGATGGATGGTGCAGCTTTTAATACCAACTTCCAAGTGTTGGGAAGCACTAACCTTTACCCCAAGGAACAAATAAAAATATATGTGTGTTTGCTGAATTCAAGTGGGAGGAACTGTAAAAAATACAGGCATGTGCTGGTTTTAACAGTAAAAACAAAATCTAAGTGGTTTTTTTCCCCATTTGTGTGTTCAGATCTCCTGGCAGCGTTGATTTAATGGTCACTATTAAATAGTGCCTATTGTATAACAATATAAATATCTCAATATAAACAGTCACAGGAACACACGAAATTACAACCCAGCAGTCCAGTTAGCTGGAGAAAATCCGGGATTTGTTTATCTCAAGTATTTACAATAGGAAATGTTTGCATTTTGTCACTGGAATGAAAACCAGTGACATCACTGGAGCGAGGGGCTGAAACAGCTTCCCTGGCCAGCACTTCCAAAGGTCAGGAAGCCTCCAGGATGTTTCTTTTCTCTGGAAATAAAGGTTGCTTAATCCCAATTCAATGTGGACACAGCCCTCAGCTGCCCTTTAGAGGCTGACAAATAGGTAAGTACTGAAACAAGAGAGAATTCTTCAAGGCCAAAAAGTTCAGAGCATGAAAAGGCTGCAAAAAGATTTGTGGACGAGCACAAAGTTATAAAGGGCAATTTGAGGGGCTTTTTTAATTTATTTTATATTCCTCCAGTTGCTTTGGAGCCCTCCCTGTAACTTTATTGTTGATGAATGCCACAGTTTATTAGGAATTAATCCACCCAGTTTTCAGTCTGTCATTTTAGTTGGGAGAGACTCTGCCTTTCCCTTTTCCCTTCTCTCAAAAAACAACCACACCAAAATGTTAGTCCTGAAAAACAGAAGGAAAGGGCTGTATTCCCATCAGTAAACGTGGGATGTGTGGTGGAGGCACCTTCTGACTTCTAAAAAAGTGGGAAAAGTGGCTCCCAAATCCCTTCTGCTGGAAATGGTGACACACAAAGTGGTGATACTGTGATGGAATAGATGCATTTGGTCGTGGGATGGAGAAATAATTGGGATTTCTTTAAAGCCAGGGGCTGTTTAACTGTAGAACTGGGGGAACTGAGGGTAATTCCTGAAAGGATTTAAAATAAGGGAGTTGAATTTGTGCCAGCACATCCCAGGAACAGAAAGAGACCTGCAGCATTCCTGCTGATCTCACTGTGGGTTTGTGGTTGGGAGGTTTTGGGGGTATTTTTTCTTTAGTTTTCTTTAATTGCCATTGTGTCTTTAATTTCAACCAGCTTCCTAATTATCCACAGGAAGGGATGGGCAAGGAACTGTGTTCTTTGAGTGCATCTCTCACCATCCAGCATGTTAATTTTTCAAATTTTCAAGTGCTAGTGAGCAGTCCCTTGAATTTAGTGGTGTGTGTTGTGTTTGCAGGGAAGAGGTGGGCGTTGAATCACCTACTGGTTCCTGCTTGTCCCCCCTCTCTCGTTTTACCTGGTCCTGTTGCTGTTCCTGACTGGTGCATCTGTTGGATAGTTGTGATTTCTGCCTGTAACTACAAATAAAAAAAGGGGGTTTTGTGGATTGTGTGTTGGCAGAAATGACCATTCCTGTGAAGCTTTAACCGAGCACCGATGTCCCTTTGTTTCCAGGCATCGGCAGAGTTGCTGCTACATCTCTAGGAAACTTAACAAATCACAGCTCTGAAGATTTACCTCTCCCTCCTGGCTGGTCAGTGGACTGGACTATCAGAGGAAGGAAATACTACATCGACCACAACACCAACACCACCCACTGGAGCCACCCCCTGGAGCGGGAGGGGCTCCCCCCGGGCTGGGAGCGCGTCGAGTCCGCGGAGTTCGGGGTCTACTACGTGGATCACATCAACAAGAGAGCTCAGTATAAACACCCCTGTGCCCCCAGGTAAGGCAAGGCAAGGCAAGGCACACCCTCCTCCTGCTGGGCTTTCCCTCCCAGCCAGGGGAAGGGTAACTGGCTTTGGCTCAGCATCCCACAAGCTTCTTTTTGGAGGTGAGCTTTGCTGGTTCTCTCCACTGAGGTTTTTAGGAGGAGTTGGAATTGTCGGGGGTTTGTCTCCTGTTTCTGTCATAAATTTAGAAACAGGATATTGCTCCTCACTCCAACAAAGAGGCTCCTCAGTGGAGCAGCAGAGCTGCTGAGAACAGAATTGAACTGGAGGCTGGAAAGAAACTCCAACTGATGTTCCCTGAGCATCTGAAACATGAGTTAAGGCTTGTCTAGAATGGAAGTTGGTGTTTTAGCTACTTGGAATTTCCAGGGAAACTAAACAATGCAGAGCAAATCTAACAGCTGATTTCTGCTACTCAGTGTATTTTGCTGTTGCCCAGGAAGAGAAAGGTCTTTAACATGGGGCACAAGAGATAAATTCTTATAAATTATTCATATTGTATATGAATATATGAGAAATATATGAGGATGTCTTTATATGGGATAACTCATCAGCTGCTGTCCGAATCCATTCGTTCTAACATACTAAAGGGTGCATTATTTGCTGAATCAAGGCTTCTTTAGTGTTTTAAACCAAATCTAATGCTCTTTTCTGCTCTGGTGAGTGGGTGTGAGGTGAATTTTACCGTGCGACCGCAGCGAAACACCGCGATAGCAACAGCCCTGCTGAGGCGACACCCCTGGGGTGGGTGCACCCCCAACCTCTGCCCATCTCAATGCGTGCTTGAAGGTTGAGCCCTGGGTGCTGTGGGCGTGGCAGAGCCTGCCAGGAGCTCACTGCTGTCCCTGTGTCCCCTCCCCAGCGTGCCCCGGTACGACCAGCCGCCCCCCGTGTCCTACCAGGCGCAGCCGGCCGAGCGCAGCCAGCCCCTCCTGGTCCCTGCCAACCCCTACCACACTGCTGACATCCCCGACTGGCTCCAGGTCTACGCCAGGGCTCCTGTCAAGTGAGACTTTTGCCTTGGTTTTGGTTTTTTCCTCCCCCTTCTGCATGTCACACTCTGAAACTCCTGGGTTTCTGGGAGGGGAGGGTGGAACTCGTGCTGGGGGGTGTTGGGTTGGAGCTGTTGACACAGCACGTGGGGAAGTTGGGCCAAGCGTTTGTTGGTTTGGTTGCAGGACTTGCTTCAAGTCACCCCAGCAGTTCTTGCAGCTCCCAGAAAGCTCTGTCCTGTCAGAGGGTGGAGGGGGGGATTTGCTTTCAGTTTATTTGTGAGAGCAGCACCACGGGCTTAGAGAATATGGGAAACATTTGTAGGGAGTAACTTCTTCGTGTCTATCTTGCTTCTGTTTTAAAAAAACACTTTTCTTTCACCTTTAAGAATTTTAAATCATAAAATCGTGGAATAACAGAATGGTTTGGGTTGGAAGGGATACTAAAGCCCACCCAGTGCCACCCCTGCCATGGGCAGGGACACCTCCCACCAGCCCAGGGTGCTCCAAGCCCCGTCCAA